>QVNW01001286.1:0-38046 GCA_014825475.1 Pseudomyrmex flavicornis | reverse complement strand
GTCCTTTTTTTTACTATCAAGATACTTGAATATACCCCAGTTTTGAAGAATAATATCAAGGTTTAATTTAGTATCCGATATTAGGTATACCTGATACCAATTTAATTTTAATTAAACAGCGTAATTTGATAAACAAAGCGCGAGCGAAGAGTTATCCAAGATTTGCGATACGAAAATAATACCGCGCTCATAAGATCGATTCGAAGAAAGTGCGTCGTCTCTATTGAATCAATGTTCAAAGTGGAACTCAAACGATATTGCTTTATACGGCGCATTCGTTTGTTATGACGTTCGTTTATTTTTAGCTGCCGCATTTATCCATTCTTCGCACTGTGTCTATTTTATCAGAGATCGATACCTGTTGAGCACCAATCACGCACTACCGCATATATCCGCAAAACGTACATATATGCATAAGCACGCGATGTGAATTGCGTACGCGCATGTATACGCATATCCTCCCACTCCTCATTCTGCGGGATTATGTCGACTCATGAATGCATGCTGGGTGTGTATAACTGCGCCTATGTGATTGATAAATTTAATATAGTACATTATTCTGCTTATATGCTCCGTGTTATTTAGCATTAGCGTGACAAGTTGATGACGCAGGCGCTTTTGTCTTTAGGCGACACAAAAATAACATTTGAATTAATTCTCTCGCGTGTAATTTATGCCAATAAATTATTTTGCTTCTCTTTTGGTTTTCTGTAATGCAGTATCTCTTATATATAATATAAGATGAGGGATCAAATACGATTTTCTGCAGTCAAATACGACAGAACTAGTCAAGATTAATCCCAATGCGATCAGTAATCGCATAATTATTTACTTAATTATTTACTCCACTCTCTCTCTCTCTCTCTCTCTCTCTCTCTCTTCCTAATAAAGCAAAACAAAAATTAAAACTATAGATTGTCGAGCAATTTTAACACGATAGATTTTAACGACTAAAATTAGACATAATTTAACAGAGCAATTATTTTCTTTTCAAGTTTTTCTGTTCAATTTTTTTTTAATCATTATTAAACACAACGCTCGAATTATTTCGAACAGCACAATCTATCGAATCATTCGTTACAATCGATCGCGTCTATAATTTATTGCCTTGTAGGTATCTCAACGTACATCTGATTTTCACATCGGTATCGCCGCTCATTAATTTCAACCATTATCATTGATCGATGTTTACAATGTTCAAGTTACGCGATAATTACCGTATCATCGAACGATATTAATTACAGTTGAAAATCAAAATGAGAATTGTGCAGTTGTCATCGACGAGACAATTTAATAAATTGGCTCCGCCAAAAGTCTCGAAGCAACGGTCAAGTATTGCAAAAGTGGAAGACAAGATATGTATCGATAAAAATACATATGCAAAAATAAAAATATAGACGTTTAAAATATTAGCGATTTTATAAGAAGAAAACGCTCTGAAGAAGAATAAATCAATATAATTTATCGAACAACTTGAAATCAATCACTTATACTTATCTATATAGTAAATTAGTAATTTTTCCCTAGTAAACTGAACTTTTTACCTATATTCTATTTTCTGATTTAGTTTAATTTCTCTTTTGTCTATTTCCTTTAAACATTTCTTTCTAGCTTAAAATTTTAAATCTTTCCATTTTGTCATAAAATTTGAATAATAGCGGAGCGTTATCCGATCTGAATGTTTTCAACGTTCCGGTTATTACAAGTTTGCGTTGGAATGAGTAAGTTTTCAATTAAAGGAGAAAAGCAGTAGAAGAAGTTGTACACACAGAACGAGTCTCAAATTAAATATTGAATATTGATTGTGTCTTTCTCCAGTTATGCTTAGTGTACTACACGTACGATTCTCTTTCCTAATTATGAAATACATGTCGCAGAAATGCTAAATCACCTCTCTTATAGTCGCAGCATTGTAATATTTTATAAACAAGACACGTTTGGATTTCGCTTTACTATATTGTTGTGTCATCCGGTTTGATCAACTAATTATGTTCGAATTGATTCATTTTGTTGTGAGAGAATGGTGATAGAAATTCTATGTTTAAAATAATTATCAAGATACTTGTGTATATTATATTTTCTTCTATACACATATTAATTTTACAAGTTATGAAGAAAAAGCACTGTGATGAAATAAACAGTTTGATTTCTCTCATTAATAAATATCTTTTGTTTCCATATTCCATTAAATAGTTGCGTAGCGATACACGCTATTATCTGGATCAAAGGATGAAAAGATAATATATATGCCGTTTCTCGGCTCTCTCGTTCTCCATTACCGAGAAGAATAAATTGTCGGCGGCAGGTTGGCCTCGACGTCAAAAAGTTGAACGTTCGGAGAGCTGCTTAGGGTGAGAAAAGGCGAAAGGGTGAGGTTCGTTCGCGAACGAGAATGAAGGAGGAAGACGCGCGGCACACAGTTTATTGTGAGCGAGCGCAAACGGAAAGAAACAAGACAGAGAGAGAGGGGGGGGGAGGGGAGGAGGAGGAGGAGGAGGAGGAAAGAAAGAAAGAAGAAGAAGAAGAGGTCCATTTTCCTAATAACGCCTGAGTTCAACTATGTTCTTGGAAAAGCTACATTAGTTTTTTTCTTTCTCTCCTCCGCATCGTCTCGATATATAACGCGTTTCTTTTCCTTGTTAAAGACGCCTTTTCGTCTTCGTGACACAAGCAGCGTCTTTTTCAATTTCCTCCTTTTTCTTCCTCTCTTTCTCTTACTTTCCTCCATCTTCTTCCTTCTTCTCTTTTTCTTCTTCTTCCGTTAAACCTATCTTTGACCAAGAAGTTGCTTCGAGTTTGCTCTTTTCCAGCGATAAATAACTAGACAAGGATAGATAAAATCGCACCAAAAGAAGAGATTGCTGAAAAATAAAAACCGACGCGCATCTCGCGCGTTCGTCTTTTTGTTGGCAGCCAACTGAGCTTCGATTAATTAATAACATGACAAAAAAAGACAAAAGAAGTTTTGCCGCATAATTATGTTAATTTCCTAAGTGAATCTTTCCCAATTGTGGTTTTTTTTTACGCTAGATTATAAAACTAAACGAGACTAAAGCGTACGTAAATATCTTCGAGAACAAGTTTATTATTTGTACTAATAAATATGTGTAATTACAAGTGTGTCTCGCACACCAAGTAAAGCACTAACAACGTTTATTAATTGTCGCTAACAGAATTTTAACGATGATTAAAATTAGAAAGAAGCATAAGTCATCTTTTTCATAAACACAAAAAAACTATTGTATAATTAAACTTTGAATGGTTTATCGATATGATTAATCGATAATTAATGGTCTGAAATTTATATACCAAAGGGATTCGATACTCGACAGAACGTGTCAGAAGTAACGCGATACTTTGTAATCAATCGCGAAACTCATTTAGCGGAGTCGATGTATGACTTTCTCAATTATCCGTCAGTGCAAATGTACAACTGCCAATTAATCCGTCAAATATGCTAACGCCTTTGCAGGATGCTCTGCAAAGGCGTCAAATCGTTTAATATAATACATGCGAGAAGGAAAGCAGACACGTGCATTCGTCAGTGAATATGTCTGTATACGACATCTGTATGTATGTATACGTGTCAGTTACTGCTAAAAGACCGAGGTTGGTGTGTAAAAGGGTCGATAACATATATTCTCTCCTCTATCCTCTTTATCTTCGAACATCTTTCGCTCGCTTCTACGCAGAGACCAGGTCAGAGTTACTTAACGTGATTAAATCCATCCCTGCGCGATTCCACCCTCCAGCTGTCCACGTATCTATCTCGTCTCTCTGTCCGCCACCTTCCTGCTTGTGCCCTCGTTACGTTTCTCGAAACGTTTCCGCACATGTATAAAGCGCGCGCGCGCGCGTGTGTGTGTGAACCGATTCACGATTGTTTGCGTTTTATTAGCGGCGATCTCTTAGTACGTTTAGCAGTAAAAAACGTCGAGACAATTTTTACAACGCATCGTTCTCGGTTAAATTTTCAGAAGAATGTGAACAACATTGTTACATACTATGTCGATAGTCCTTTATACTCATATTATTTTAATGTACTGTTCGATGCATATATAAGAGAATTTGCATACTATATCTGTCCTCTTCGCTCTCATTCTGCATATATTATTTATTATTCACGTTCTCGTCAAATTTCCACATTTAACGGATTCTAAATTACGCAATGAAAATTACCAATGATTTAATTATTGACTTAGATTTATATAATCAATTGCGGATGTAAAGTACATTGTTACGCGTTATGTTATTAATTACTTAGCTGATCGATTTCTATATAATGCGATATATTAAGGGGAATTTGTATAATTTCATGTATGCACGCGCGTATTCTCTCTATATTTATTATCAGCCGTTTAATGGTTTTCCATTACGAGATTTAAATTATCGACGTTTTTAATTAATCTGAGGCTTACGCAATTTATAACACACGCGCGATAATACAGTTTTAGTTTTTTATAAAAGATACTTCCAAAGTTTTCAATTCGTTGAATATCAATTAATATTGTTGCATGATGCATGTTTAACTTTCGGTTATTTTTGCACGTACACGTACTTTTCATTGGGTTCACTGATATCGTTATTATCATGTACTTATATCTGAAATCGTGTTTTCGGATTTCTTATTGAATTCGCGTAAATTTAACCAAAATAATTCAGCTTGGCGCTCACGCCCGTTTAATCAATTGCCACGTTGAATTTATATCCGCAACAACGGATCGCGCAGTAATTCGAGGAAAATTATCAAATAATATTAGCCATGCGAATATTCGCGTGACTCACCGCCGAATTCGGCTCACTGAATGCAGACAGTCCTTCTGCAGGGTCTGATGAGCGCACGGGAAAGAGCCATTTCCGGAAAAAAGGGGTTACCGGGTCAATGCGCTCTCTCTCTCGCATAATAATTATCAAGATACGCTAATGCCAGCGATATTGTAATTTTTAAGCCTCATAATTTGACAAATATGTAATGAAAAGTTTATTTTATTATACTGTTTTGTGTGTGAATACGCAAATTAGCGGAAAGGACGCAATGTAAATGAATCGTTTCAGCATTTACGATACATTCATTATGCTGTAAAAAACGCGAAGGAACAATCTTCATTTTGCGCTCTTCGTCACTAATTTAACGTAATCACCGCGCGCCAGGTTCAAGGCCAACGAACTTTCTCGGACCTGACCCTCTCTCATCACCGACTTTATGTCTGTAACGTCATTATGTGACCCAGTTTGCATAAGCCCGTTCGAAAGGCCTCGCGTTCTTGCTGTGTGTTTGTACATACGATTCGAGTGTATACGATAGTTAACCTCGAGGTTCGAGGCGATCAAGTCTCGGTAACGCTTTTATTATTCACGAGGGAAGTGCCTCGGCAGCACTGACATCAACTTTCGAAGAGGAGTCATCAGTTTTCTTCTCCGTTAGCATAAAACTTTGGAAATTATGCTCTCTATAGCAGCTAGCTGGAAATATGCGAAATGTAGCGTAATAAATTCTAAACAGAATTACGCTATCAGATGCGATATTAAATCAAATTATCGTTGCGTGTTATATTTTATTATTATAACTCTTTTAAACGAAATTTTTCCACATATGTAAAATCTTTGACGGCGAAGTTTAATCGTCGTTGTTATTTATTAAATAGATAAGTGATAATAGAAATTGTAAAAAGAAACAAAATATTCTCGAGAAATTCTGTACAATTTGCATCGAAAAGTTGCTACTTATCAAAACGTAGAAACACGAGTTCAAATTACCGATAATGTGTCGCAAAGTATCAATACAATAAGATAGCGAAATCAAACTTTGATCCGGCCGCAACATTAAGTTTTACAAAATTCAAATTCAAAATAATTTATTGAATATGTATGAATTTCTGTAAATTTGTCCCAGCGTGCATTGGCAAATCGAAGCGTCCAGTCACAACTTTCCGGATAGTTTGTCGATCGATGGAGAATACACACGCGATGCGCGTTTTCCTGCAGTAAAGCAGTCTGCCGACTGCTGTGCGCTCTTGCAAGGTGAACGAGAAAGAATTACCGAATATAACTCGGGAGACGCCGCAGAGGCGTACGACCTTCGGCTAAGTATCGATTAATTGTGGGTTATAAGCTCAATGCCAGGTCGAGAGCAATTCGCTAATTCGCTCTACGATCGGTCATATCGTCAATCCGAAATCTACGGAATTAAATAGCTTTATGGGAAGATAATATATATTGTCATATATGTATATATCAAAATATTATTCGGCTCTTTTTTATCTTTTTTCTCGCCGCTCTAGAAGATATTTCACCTTATGTCATTGATGTATTGATATCATACATGTGCAATTTTGTCATTCATTGGCGATTGATTTGAAAAATTAACCAAAATATTATCGAGTTTTATCTACACACTTATAGTTTTATGAACATTTCAAGACTTTAAATTTTAATAATCAGGATTTTAAATTTTATATATATAAGCACATTTTCGGCACAACATCCTGAAAAACGGCTCTTTACGACCGGATTTATTTCATTGCTTAAGTTTAAAGACTTCAGAGCCTAAAGATTCTTATTTTTCTTTATTACTAATTGTTTAAATTTTAAATTTTTTTTCAATATTGTAGATTTGACAGATTTTTTTGCGCCTTTTAAGTTTTTCAAGTGTGTTATTACGACGTTCTTATCTTATAAATTAATTTTGAATACTTTGTTCTTATGGTGCGCAAACGTTTCTTATTTAGAGTTCGTTTTACTTGTTTTTTACTTGCTGTGTTACTAAACTTTCGTAAAAAAGGAAAAGGTATTCAAGGCACTTCACCTATTAATTTATTCCACAGTGGCAAAAAGAACGACAACGAAAAAAAACCGAGGTGAGGCGACGGACTGCAGCAAGTTCATGTTTTCCAGCTAAAACTTTTCACTTGGTATAAACGTATAATTCACTTTTGCGCACGGACGGGATTTTTGTTGAAAACCGCGGGAAAGCGCGAAGGGAAAAGAAGGTAGCTCGGACGCATCTCTCGTTCGAATTTTCGCAGCTTCAAAGAGAACAAGTAACATCATGCAATATTTATATGCTGCAAAACTGGAAATGTGTGTTAAAACATATACTCGCATCGTATGTACACTGTATAGCCAACAGAACTTTTAAAAATTTATAAGTCACTCTTATACTCGTATTTTATATCTTACGGAGTATTAAAACCTACGGTAAATAACTACAGAGTTGTAATATTCGCGCGCGCGTATGTGTGTGTACACACACACACACACACATTTTAAATCAACTTTCAGTATTGTTATATTTGAATTTATCTTTGCTTTTTTTGAGAAAATAGATTTTATATAGTAGTTTTTATTTTGTAGAAAAAATTCTAAACTTTAGTAAAATATATTTTGATAACATATTCACACACACAATGCAGGTGCATAAAATTTTTTTCTTATAATCTTATTATATTTTGTGCATCTAGTAGTATTTGTACTTAAATTATGAAAATATTTTTATCTTATCTTTAACTCAGGAATGCGTCTCACAAACAGTTTCAGCTCTTTTATGCGTTCTTTCACATGCTTTATTTTCATATTTAGTATCACAGCTAATGTTAATACGAACTTTCTTTCTAAAAATATCGCGGTCTCTCGATTCAACAACAGAACTTGAATCGCGTCACGTCGGCGCAATATGTGTTCTACGTCGTTTCTTTTACGATGCACTTGCGGTATCTTGAGTGTTGAATTTGCAACTCCGTTCGCGCGACGTACACAGGTCAGAAACCATCAAAACTCACCTCGTAGGGAAACTCAAAAGAGGAGGAAGAGGAAGGTTTTGTGTGTGTATGTGTGTGTGTGTGTGTGTGTGTGTGTGTGTGTGTGTGTGTGTTTGAAAGAGAGAGAGAGAGAGAGAGAGAGAGAAAGAGAGAGAGCGCTTTCCCCTGAGAAGTTTCATGGAATCTGAACAACTTTTGGTTACAACGGACGAGAACTGAATTTTGCGTCGCGCTACAGTTAATAACTATTCACGTCGATGAGCATCGTTTCTGGCCTTTGTACATCGTCATACATTAATCTGAAACAACACATTGTGCACCTGACGAACAATGAAATGCTTACACATTTTCATCGTGGATAAATCTAAGAGAAACTTCCAAACATTAGTGTAATTTTTTTGTTTATTTTTTCGTGTGATTTTATTATTTTTCAAGCGAATCTTTTAAAACATACACAATTTGGAAAATATCAAGAATAAGACAATTCCGGTATATGAACCGCCCCTATCAAAAATTTAATTTATCAAATAGTACAATGTTAAAGACATATTCCAAACTGATAGAATATATAAGATATTTTAACCTGAAATAACTATAAAATATTCTAACTGAATAAAAAATATGAGAGCTACGTACTTGTAATTTGCTATACTCTATTCTTTACTTCCCTTTTACATTTACATATCGCAAAATAACCGCTAAATTTTTTATAAATCTTGTAGCAATCATTTTATATATTCGTAAAATGTGATTGCGCTACTTACCATGCTATGAATAGACTAAACTGCCGACAGTGTCGTTAATATACATAGTAACAATAAAAACGGTTGGAATCATGATATAATACTAATGTAACATAAAGATACGTAACAAAATAGTTGCACACAAATTATCTTCACTTCATCTATTTTTTCTGACCTATACGACATAAAATCCCGGCGCGGCCGAAATATCGGAGTTATCAAGATATCTTTTTTTCTTAAGTTTTTGCGCGTAATAGCGCTTTCTTTTTCTTGGAAAAGTATTAAAAATTAATATTATTTCCCGATACATTCCCGATATTAGAATGTGTTTCCCCAATAATGTGTTAATTTTTGCTTTGCGTCGTAACGAGACTTATCTATCGCGCGAAAAACTCGTAATGAAAGGTCAAAGCTATATCCCCGCAACAAATCTATTTCTTCTCGTGGAGTATTTCGCTCTTGTTTATTTTGTAATGTCATACGAAAGTAGCGTCGCGGATACTCGCGCGAAATTTTCCGTAGAAAACGATCGATCCCGGTAACAACACCGATAGATTCGCAATTGCACACGGGCGAGATGACCCGGCCTAGCGGAATGGAGATGCAAAGCCGCTCTAGATACGTTTGGATAAGCCCGAAGAAATCGCGCGCCGACAACGACGACGAGTATAAGCGTTTATGCAAGTCGATTCCGCATCGGCGCACCCTGGAGAGCCGGCAAACTAGGTCGTCGCCCAGCCGGTGTGGCACATGTCTCAGCTTACGTTTTTCCTTCGCATCTCTCTTCCGAGCGCACAGCTTGCCTCATCCTCTTCGAGACGCGATCGCGGTTGTCGCCATTTCCTTCCTTTGACACAAAGACTTGCTCCCGCCGACCGTATGACATTACGTATTCTCTCATTCGTTCCCTTTTCACTGAAAGCTGACAGATGCATGTCGTATATATCGCATCAGAAACATACGTAACACTTTATTCTCTTTATATTTAACCTTTCCGAGTTTAAGTTAGAACAAGACACGCCTTTGAATATATTTTCTGCGCGATCTTGGGCCTTTTTGTACATTAAAATTAACGATATATAAATATCGTTATTTAAAGCAAATCGACACGTGTGTATATGAGAAAATAAAATAATAATTCTGAGAACACAGAAAATGGTTTTTTTTATTTATATACATATGTAATAGCTTTTGTATTTTTTAACTTTATTTGACGATGAAAGAACTCTCAGAGTTTGCTTTCTTTGCTCTTATTGCGATATTTATATATAGTAAAATTGTCACGTGTGAAAGGTTAGCTTCTTTTTCAACTAGCAACATAAAAAAGTATCAATGTTTTTTTGCAAATGCCTGCTAATAAATGAGCCAGCTTTCCTTTATTTAGCGACAGCGCAAAATTCTTTTTTTCTCCACTTTTTACAAATAAAATAGTGTTCAACGTTTATTTGAAGCGACGCGTTACATAAATCAAAGAAGAATTTCAATAAAAAAAGAAAAACGCGCGACTTAAAACAACATGATAGAAGCAACTAATTAATCTATAATGATCTAATGATGAATAATAGATTCTGCTTCTCTTATATCGAATTACAAAGCGATAACGTTAGTTCGCGTGATAAAACTTTCTTTTTCCACGTGAAACGCGCGCATAGATCGCGTAGTTGAGTAGGTAATGTAGAACAGCATTGCATAATTATACACGATGGCACTTATCCGCCGCTGGGGATGCACTTGACGGCGCGGCGCTCGGTTTTATGCCACTCTCTCTCTCTCTCTCTCTCTCTCTCTAGCTAAATATTTTTCTCTGTGAGAGAAAGTAACTTTTAGCAATCTTGAAAGCAATATACGAATCTTAATTGTGTTTCCCGAAATAACGTTATTTTTGTGTCACCGAGATGCAGATTTTTTATTGCCAAATCTCTAGTGTAAAGTTGGCACAACATCTTCAAAAAATTCCAATACAAGTTCTATTTTTATGCGCAATAGTTCTACTGCTAGATGCCATCAATAGTTTCGACAATTTATCTATGGAACTTTCAGATTAAAAATATGAAATGTTAATTTCAACCGACATAGCATTTCCGGAAATGGTCTACTCTAACGATGAAATCTTACAGTTCTCAAAGAGCATTTTTCATAGATTTTTTTAAAAAAAGTTTCGGCTGTTAAACACTTTTTTTCAAAGTTGGAAAAAAATTCAAAGATAGGAAGTATAGTATAGACGATCTAATCGAAGAAGCTAATTTTAGGAATGAATCTGATCGGCGTTAGGTAATGCTTCATAAGTAGTTCCTCGTTTATCTTGTATTGGAACACGCAAGAATGGAAAGAGAAAAATACTGAGAATTATGACGGTTGATATAGAGAGGGAAGCGAAAGAAAGAAAAAAGCGAATGAAAAAACTAAAAACAAAGTTGTGATGAAAGAGCAAGGTGGTCTAAACCAGATCCTTTTGGCCAACAGGTGCACATGAAAAGCAGCCATATGCGTCGTTCTAGCACGTGTGCCAGTAACTATACGCCTTAATAATACACAGACGATCCGTTCACAGTTGCGCCGTGCACGCACACATTAACATAATAAACACAGATCGCGGACGCGTGACGGATGCACATAGATCGATGTGCGCGGATACAACTATCAAATTTTTTATTTTATTTTATTTTAAAGTGGTACTTCTCTCGGAAAATTCTATTTGCTCACGGCAAACTGACACATTATTCAAATACAATAATACTGGATTTATAAAGAGAATCAGAGAGCCCTTACAACAACTTGTGTATAAAATTCCAATTTCTGTTTGAGAAAAAAAATTAATTTGCTTGGCTAAAGTACGATAGAATGTGAAATATAAAACCGATTAACTTGATTATATTTTGTATTTATTTATATAAAATATGCACAGTCATATTTGAAAGTATTCAAATTATTAATTTATTACAGATAATTAAAATGGTTAAATATTGTATAGTGATCGTCTTTGCAAATCTTAGAAAATTTTAGAAAATTTTACGAGAAAAGGCAGACACATGTTTCAACGATTTTTAAAAATCTGTCTATCAAAATTTGAAAATCATATATATGTTTGATTAATATAATATTATATTATATTATACATACATGTAAAAGATAATTAAATTGAAATATTAATATTTTAAAAGTTACGTTGCTTTGTAGAGATTATATTACTTTAACTTGTAAAGCAATAAAAGATTAATTATCAAGCTTTTCTATTATAAGCTTCCGACTAACTCAGTTACGCGCGTCTTCGAGTAATTGAAAAACAAAAAATATATATATATACATATATATATGTCTAGTCTATATGTGAGCAAATAGTACGACTATCGTTAAGAAGGACAGCAACAAGAGAAGAGAACCCAGCGCGAGCGCTTCAAGGATACTTGAGGTGTGCATCGGACGAGAGGCAAACAGTGGAAGGCAAAGGCCTTTAGTCGGTGCATTAGAGTGCCACTTATATGCGCGATATTCTCGTGTTGCACTTGCAGTTACATACGCACAAGGCAGACGCAACACGGATTAGAAGAAAGTAGTAAGAGAAGACCGCACTCTTTCACCACAAAGCGCACAAGCACCACGTGCGTTATAGTAATATTTGCATTTTGACAGTAGCTGTTTTTTTTCCAAAGAGAGCTCTCTCTCTCTCTCTCTCCCTCCTTCCTTCCTCCCTCCCTCCCTCCCTCTCTCTCCCCCCTCTCCCTCCTCGTAATTATCGTTATCGCCACTTCGTATCGCGATGTATCATGCTGTCGGTAGTTATTCATTGTTTCTTCGCGTTGATGCGCCGCGCTTCGTTCCGAGCGATATATCATTATTCGCCCGGCGCGTGCAAAGCGTTTTATCGTTACGAGACGTTACGACCTCTCGGCGATTGTCTTGAAAAAGGTGAAAGAACTCGAGGTAATGAGTGCGCGCGATTTAATGTCGGGAGAAGAGAAGATTGGTTATTTTATACTGGAAATATGTGTATATTTCTTTATTTATAGCGTAATGAAATATATTGCAAAACTATAAAAGTACACGTGTTGTTACAACAGAAAAAAAAGTGTACACAAAAAATACTAATAGTTTGTGAAATTGTTGATCGATTAAAAGTTGAATGCCAAGTTCATATAGAACGTACAATTGGATGTATTAAGTTAAACCGCATTTAGTCACGTCGGAGCTCAGATTCTGATTTCTGCGATAAACTTCCGCTACTCGTAAAAAACGAGGTAATAAAATATAAGAATGAAATATAAGAACAGAGAAATAAACATACACAAATCAAACCTATATCGTATAAATGCGCACGCGATAGACTACATAAATTAGAGACATTGTACATATTCTTGTGTTTATATATTATTTGTTACATATTTCAGTAAGAAATATAAAATCATATTTACTGCATATAAATATACGTTATATGTTCAAAACTCAAATTACAATCAAACTTTCCGTGATTTGTCACGTAGTCTCGCAGATTTTTGTCTACAAAATTATACATGAAAAAACAAAGTTTCTTTGTCACACATTTCATATTTTACAAGCTACAGTGGCAAACTTATCGTCGGTTTTTTGAAAGAAAGGTTTTCGTAGCAACACGCATAAATCTTTCAAGTCGCGACGGTGACCGTGTAAATGAGTTTCCGCTTTCGAACAAGGATTCCGAAATAGTTCCCTCAATAGTTTCGCGTGATGCTACGAGCGGCCGTGAAGCGACACATTGCACGATGCTCGCGATGACATCCTTGGGCCTTGGTTCGGGCCCTTGTCGGGTTCCCGCGCCTCGTCTGCCAACTGGAGAAGCGTGTGTAACAAAGCCATCGATGAACACGCAGGTGAAGCAAACCGTCTGCGTTGAACATCAAGCTGTGTGCGCGTTCGCGCACGGGCCCCTCTTCGTGGCGCGTGTTTCGAGGGCCCGTTTGCCACGCCACCCGACAGCGGCAACAGCGGTGGTAACCAGAGAGAGTCGTACCGGCGTTGCTATAGAAGGGGCCTCAGTCAACCGACGCGCGTCACGAGAATCGTATTGCCAACTTGTTCGCTAATGCCAAGTGACTTTCTCATTGTGCTTCAAATGCTTATATCGCTGCGAAATGATGAGAACTTACAAAATTGCCAAGTTGAATGCAAAAGTACGCCAAAATTTTGCTCGTTTTAAATTCGTTGATAGTGAAGACCGTGTACCATGTATTGTGTGTATAGCGACTCGCGACATAATTGACGAGAATTTAAAACAGAAAGAGAATTGAGTTTATATTTATTATTTTCTTTCTCGATTGCGAGAAAATACTACACGCGGATTATATGTTATATCGAATGTTTGTGTTGTGACATTTTGTTGAACGTGTACGTGTGAAGTGTTGACGAGAATTTACAAGTCGCAATTAAACATATCTATCGATGATCAACGTATATGCATGATGACGAGCTTGGAATGTTGAGCTTTGAATAGGCAAAGCCCGCGAATCATGTTTTTGCAACCAGAGCGCCGGATGATTGCAACAAATGAGATGCGCGAGCAATAATTGCATGTGCATATTTGAATTAATCAACGCGCGTGTCATCGAGCCTGACGTGCATTTAAATTCAATTCGCCGTGCAATGTTGACGACGACGCGCCGATTATATACGGACAAAGTTGTGCGCAGTATCGATCGGTTCGAGCGGTGTTGAGTTTCAGAACGAGGTTCAACTAACGCGTCCCCTCTCTCCTTCCGTGACGGAGTATATCGCGTGACGTACTCGCTATGCTACCATCCTACTATTTTACGGTGTAAATTTATCATTCACCGCCGGCCGCGAGTTATCACCGTCTCATTAAAATTTGTTTCGCGCGATTATATCAATTACGCTCTCTGCGTCGCGCGACGGAGAAATTGAAGAAACTCTTTTACAAACCGATTCTCATCAATTCTCGAAGTAATTGTACATGCGAATATTAACCATAAAAGATATTAAAAGTGAAATTATGAAAGATATTGTAATTCGCACTTTTGTAATTGAGATTTCCAGAGAAAGGAGGGAAGAAGGGAGAGAGAGAGAGACATAAACATAACTTCACGAATGTGCATTTCTCTTTCGCAAAGTGAATAAAGCGGCGGCGTCGCGTATTATAAAAATGTGTCGCGCGTAAACCCAACGTCATGTATAAAAGACTCGCATTCAGCGCGTGTCGCGTATCGTAAAATCGATCATTTTTGAGCACAAGCGGAAGTTTCAACAAGCGGCAGCAATCTGAATTCATGAGCGGCGCGGCATTTTTTTACTCATGATAGTCTATTTGTTTATTCGGCACGATTAACCGCGTATCTTCGTCCTCAGCATTAACGTTACAATCGAATGTATGTGAAGCAAACTTCTTGCTCTAGATATTCTATTCGCGAAAAGAAGAGCAGCATTTCGTTTAAAAAATCTATACGATGTCAACGACTACAGTCAGTTATCACGCACGCGTCGCTAGCAATTGTTACAGGAATTATTTCTTCTTACTTACAGAAGAAACAATTAATTGCTGGAACTGGTCGTACTGCGTGATACACGTGTTGCCAACGTACTCGTTTCCGACGATCGCACAGGGAAGGTGCATGGGTACGTGTAAAGTTCATGAGAATGTGCATAAGTGACCTCGAAAAACCTTTCGCGTACACATTTAGCCACGGGTCTGGGTCAGTCGCTTACTAGTAGGACTTGAGGCTTCCGACGTTTGATCTTCCGACGCAACATGAATTAATTTCCGCCAACCTTGAAAAGTGCTCGTCTTTTTTTCATTTCTGTGCTGTGACGCACCCGATACTTTTGTTTGACGAAGCTTGGAAATTAATCCAAACTTATTTTACATGCAAATTTTTACCTAACAAAGCAACACAACCCAAGTTCCCGCTTCCTTGGGGAATTTTATAACCTTAAGGAATACTTTTACTGATACCTGCCTTTTCATATCTTCAACGCCACAACGTGAATATATCGTGGATATATTGTCGTCTTTCGAAGGAATCTACGCCTCATCGTGCAGACTTACAAGTCGGACCACTTGTTAGTCGGATCTGGATTTGACGTTTCACAATCTTGAAGAAAACTTTGCAACGTCTTTTTATCTTCAGTATTTTCCGTTCTGTATGCGCGCGCGACTGTGCCACTTTGGATTCGTTCCTCACGCGGATTTTCAATATATTCCCAGATAATATGCGCTTTGTGGCAAAGTGCGCTGAATGCATCGTTTGTGCCGTAAGCGAGCATCGCGAGACCTTTCGCTGCTCGCCGAGATAAGGTCACTTTCACGGAGCTCCGAAAAAAAAAAAAAAAAAAAAAAAAGTGAGGTAGAAAGATTGAGTTTTAGTTCTACAATCCAGCACGATCGCGCGTGCAGCTTAATCAGGTTATCTCATTAAATTTTAATTAAACGGTAAATTTAAAGAAAAATCTCTTCAACACTAACAAATGATTCAGAAACTTTCAACGAATATGCTTAATAAGTGAAGGATAAGTATTCTTTCGAGTTTATTACGAAAGTATGTTCTCGGTTAAACATAACAGTCGCGCGAGTATGATATGTGCAGCCAGCGATGTGCTTGCGACTATTGTGCCACTCAATTGCGTAGTGCAAGTAACATGAGACAGAAGCAACAACAGTAAACGTAGACGATATAAGTCATGTTCAGCAGGTTCGAGTTGCTTCAAGGCACTATCTTCTGTTATCAGGTGCGCAGCATCGAGTTCTGTCGCTTTCTTGCTTGCTCGATTCTCGCGCGCGCGCGCGAGGTCGATCGATGGTGGTCGATGGCTCGCCGAGAGACGATAAATTTATAGCGCATTGTTGCGCCAGCAGCGTGGCACAAACGTTACATGGTTGAGAGTCGATGCCAACAATGTTACCTGCGTCTGGAGAACCAGTTCGCAGTTCTGACAAATTTCATATCATCGCGATTATCTACGCCATTGGTACAATGATATATATATAGGTGGAATACAGCTCTGTTGTGTTTCCCACACCGTTTCTGAATCTATCTATCGTAGAGACTTTCTCGCGATCGATGAATTTATACATATATATACATATACAATACATATATGTGTATATATATATAAATATCGCATGTCGACGTTTACACATGTGATAGAAATTTAGCTCAGAAATGATTTACGCGCGTCTATATTCCGCGTTTTGTACGTGTTCACGGAAAGTGAAGCGATGCTGTATTTCCAACTAATATGACTAAATTATCGCGATCTATATAGCGTATATTTCTACTTAAATAATTACATTTATATATTTAGTCAAATTTTTATCTCATTACAATTTTTTTTTTTATTATTTACATATTTTTGTTATTTACGTAATGTGATATTGAACTTTTCAGCGCTCAATCTTTTATTTGAATCAAGCGCACACTTCGTCTCAATTGTCTCTTTTTCGACATTACCTATAGTCAGAAACAACTTGATCGATTTAATTTGTATCGGCATGTATCTGACGTTTTTTAATATTTACCGGTGTAGATTTGTAATAATGTTTTCAACTGTCGCAGCAATTTTTCGTGCAGCTCCGTAATAATAATACATATATCGCGCACTTGCACATAACGCAGAGAATGTGTACGTTCAACCCTCTGTTTCTCGAATTCAACTTCGCGCACGCCCTGTTCGCCTTACTTTTTCATGCCGCAGACTCAGCGTGACACCCCGACTTTCTTTCCCATGAACATACGTGCGTGTTGCGTGCTATTGTTTATGCAATGCCTCTTCTCGTCGACCGACCTGAGCTCTCTACCTCTTTCTTTCTCATTGCCGTTTTCTTCGTTTCCTCTGCGACCAACCAGGTCATCGAATTTTTAAAGGCGATTTTTTGAACGCGACGAACAGTTCGTGTCAAAAAGTCTAATGACGTATCAATACCGATGTTGCGTGGAAACTGTGCTCTTCAAGCATTCACCTAAATTTCTTTTCAAGGTCATTAACCACGTTTTTCCGGTTCTGTTGAATTGCACGATGTATTTTACTTTAAGGTTGTATTCAGGCTAAGATCTCAGTCAAAAGTTTAAAAAACATAGCGTAAATCGAACCTATTTTAATATTTCGATAATAATTGTTTGCTGGAAAGGTATTATTTGTACTAAAATAAGTTTAAAAAAACTATTTATTATTACTAAAGACTCTATTTATTATACTTTCAATGACTACGGAAAAGTTTGTACGTATTTTGTGGCATTTCAATGTTCACTTTTGATACTTTTGAGTAGGATTGTATCCTACTTGCAACGTAAGATAAATGAAAAACTGGAAATTTATTAATCATAAAAATTCGTTAAAACTTAACAATTGATGCATAAAATTACAAATATAATTGTTTCATGTTATAATTAATACATATTTTTATTAATTTTAGCAAAATATAAATTTATATTTTATGTAATATTCTCGAAATGACTATTTTTTGAAGTGGAATTTGTTTTTAAAATATTTATTAGCAACTGCAAAAAGTTTCAAAATTACGGCATATCTACGTCTATAGTTATTTTTTAGTTTATATCAGAATATCGTGAAATCCCATAAGAACCCGTGTTAAATTAAAATTGTAATAACTTTTTAACAAGACTCGCAAAAGTGCTGAAATTTTGCACAATTTTTTTTTTTTAATATTATCTACTGACTGGCAAAATTTGAATAATCTGGCATATCTTTTATCTTACCTTGAATACAACCTTAAGTCGCGACGATAAAAAATTCTTTCCACGCACTTATATTACAATCCTTAAATATTCGTTTGGGAGAAAGAAGCTAAACGCGTATACATGTGCGATATACTTATTATTATTTTTTTTTTTTTTTCGTATGTCCTTAAACGTACTTTTTTTTTAATGTTCTTAAATATACATTTACTTTTAAAGAAGTTTTCTAACATTTTGCACGCTTTTTATCTTTTTACAGATTTTTTCTCATATATGAAAAATTCTTTTATATTATTTCTTTTGAAAAAAAAATCTTGTTCAGAATAATTTGCGTTATGATGTACTACGTTTTATATTAAAATAATTTACCTGCGATTACTTATAAAACTAATTCGCTGAAAGTTCTCATTTCAACATAATACCATCCTTGGACATTAATAATCAAACGATAATTGATCTCGAGTGGTTGCTAATTATTATTCTTATTTTTTGTTACAGAACGAGAGAGGCATTCCGCCAGTAGACTTTCTGCGTAAGTATTTTGTGTGTGTGTGTGTGTGTGTGTGTGTGTAGCACAAGAAAACAATATATCTTTTGAGATTATTACATTATAGCATTACGATTAAAGTCAATCACGTGAATATTAACGCTAGAAATATAAAGTTGGAAAGTAACATATTGAATGTGCCAGAAATGTATATAGCGTGTACAGGTATTATACATGTTATATAAATCGTAAAAAAATTAATCTCACATTTTTGCGTTCAATTAAACCACGTGCAGCGCGGTTGCAATTTTTCGATACGTCGACTATTTTACTAAATAGTTTGTTGTCCGCGCGACGCAATCTCGGTTGTTTACACTTTTAATCAAGAGACTTTAATACGCGCAAAAATGCCATAAGGATTTGAAACTTGAAAATAAAATTATCAAAGCAAACGAAAACAATGAGTTTTACATTGAAGCGTGTTTACGTGCGTGCAAAGTATGTTTAAAAAAACTTTTTTTTTTAACATATACTTTGCAGAGAGAGAAGAGACTCATTCAAATATAAATGTATACGTAACGACGAAAAAAGTTTTGGGGAAAACACATCAATGCTGCTAATAAAGATGTTTCTTAAAGTTTTTCACATGTCACGACTGTCAAAAGTTTTTTGCTACTGTGTGGTGTTAGTTTGGCTTTCTTTTTCACGTGACAAAACATTTCGTATATTTTTATACGGTTTTACCAAATAATTTAGGCCGTTACTCCGTAATCATCTTCCTTTTATCACTTTCTGAAATTTTCTTTTAAACGTGTATATATAATATATACAAGAATGTATATATTATAAGAATTTTATTTTCTATAAGAATTTTTTTCTTTGATAAAGTTTGCTATTTATTCCAATTCGGTTTTTAATTTACAATTTAATTTGATGATATTTATGAGATGACAAAAGGATTTGTAACTTTTATTGTTATCGTAATTCAAACAAAGAGTTTGACAACAAAGAGCTCTCATTTTCAAACGTCAAGAGATAACTGTTTGTTGTAAATTTTTCTTTTTTTTTAAATCGCTCTCCCTTTGCTCGATAGTATGTCGCTTATATCGAGCGCCGATACAACAAATAAAGTAAAATGGACGAATGCCTCTAAAGTATCGGAATGTGAGATAAGTTGCTGTATACGTAATGCCGTAAATTGAATCACGATGTAGAAGAATTTTCGGGAAGCGGTAGAATTGGCAGGCGATTCGCATATATCCGTGTCAGCTGCGGCGATTTCCTGCCATAGTGGCGTTTGCGCCGCAGTATACCGGCATCGGAGAAAACGGGGAAAAGAAATTAACGAGCCGATGAAAAGGGTAGGAACACGTTTCCCACTTTCCACTCTCACGCTTCCTGTGATTTAGGGCTTTGACCCTATCCTGCGATCCCCTAATAATTGCCACTGCGCACGCTCTTTTCTGACGAGAAGAAATAGGTCACAGCGTCGCGTTTGGACGCCTCTTTTTTGCTCTTTCGCGTTTCCATACACGTTTCTCTTGAAGTCGGAGTTTCGACTGGAGTTTTTACTCGCACGCGATGTGTCCCAGAAATTGGGGTGCATAATCAGTCTCTTCGAGTGAAAATTTAATCTCTTGCCTGTCGTGTCGCCTTAACGTGAGAAATTAAAAGGGTTAATTAATCCGCCAACACTCTAAAGTTTCCCTCGATACCGCACGCGGAGAGAAATGAGAATTGCTAACAAACTAATTTCCAAATGAATTAATCATTTCTTCAAAGATTCTTTTGTATTGACTTGCACTTCTACACTAGATTATCTTGATTCTGCATACGTTTTTCCGTGCGTGATTGACGCAAGCAGTTAAGTTTGCTCATAAAAGTTAGTAGAGGCCAAGGATGCAAAGTACGAAGTAAAAAATACACATCATTTTTATTTGCACGGTTTATAATATAACAAGAGGCGTTATCAGACGAGCGACTCGCGGCCTTGCACGATTCGATAACGCGCTACGAGTCACTACTTGAACGAGTTGATAACGAGTTTTGGTTCTTCGCAATTGCTCGTTTTATTTCACAGTAAAGTGTGTGTATACATGAATGCAATTTTGCAATTTCGTCTCTTCGGCGAACAAAACACCTTAGCTATGTAATAGTTAATTATTAATTTTTAATTTTTGATATTGGGAATTTCCGGCTTAAAAATTAAACATTTTTTATTACTCTCTCTCAATTTATACTTTAAAAGAAATTGAGACTTAGGACGTTTCAAGTTTTCTTTTTGATCGAGATGTGTAACTCATTTTTCAATTTATTTCATTAGAGATCACCAATGGTTTGTTTTAATTAATTATTCTCTTCTTGCGTATATGTTCTCTTCGCAGCCACGTCGATCACGCGGGTAATTTATAGCCGTAGCCGATCGCTCGATTACTTCGTGCCTTGTCGCGAGCGCTGCAAGGCGCTCGACATGCACAATGTATATCGCGAATCGCGATAACGAGTTATCGGGATACCTATCTGCGGCATGTGCGCGAGTTGCAGACATAAGCTGCATCGTCGACATAGAAAACCGACCGCAAATCTCTCGCGGGCTTTTCACACTCACACTTTACAAGTAACGACGACGATCTATTACAGAAATTCAGTTGGCTCGTTTTCACAAACGTGAAAACGCCACAGAAAAATCTAAATCATAGATCACGATCAATCGCAGGAATGCGACTTGGATTTGACAGTTAAAATGTAAACGAGAATAAGATTAATACAGAATTTATAATTGCGGATATTGCGGAGAATAAAATAGCGAGAAGACTATCTCGCGGTTTCTCTCGAGTTGTGTGCACGCGCGCGCGCGCGCGAGTTGAAAAAATAACGTATGCTCGGCGCGCGAGTGGATCAATCCAATTTAAGAATGACAAGTTACTAGTCTGTTGCGAATTGAAAGTTAAAAGCTGAGATTTAAAAGTTGCAAAGACCTTGTCTCGAGATCTTGTTTATCGATGATGGAATAGAGAAAAGGATGTTAACGCGCAGGTCTGTGTTGTAAAATATATAACCAGACGATTACAAATAATCGAAATTATTATCAGTCCGTGACTTCGCACGTGTTTTATCAAACCGCAATTTACGTTCGATACGGCAGAAATTCTGAACACGATCTAACCACGTGCTATTTATTTACACAAATAAATAAATAATGAAACAAATTAATAAAGACTCTAAGGCACGTGAGAGTTACTAAACTACGAATAAATATAAGGTCATACGAGCCGTTCGCAGGGTGTTGTGCGGAAATAAATAATGGTTATAAACAATTATATGTAAACAAATAAATTATATTTTTTATATTCTTATGCATTGGTACTTTCTTTAAACGATTTTGCAGTTTTGCAAATTTGCAGTAGTTGTTGTCAAAGTATTACTTTCGACAACAACAACAACAACAACAACAACAACAACAACAACAACAACAATAGTAATCTATCTCGCGAATTCATTAAATATTAAAGAAAGAGCTCTAAGTGAGAGCAATCTCATTACCGCGAGGCTGCGGAAAGTGATGGCTCGAAACGACGAGGAGAGATTTCTCGGCGAGTAGAAAAGATGAAGACGGTAAACGCTCTCGCTGCCGCCGTTTCTTGCTCCGGTTATGTTCCATGGCGTTAACTAAGTCGCGGTATTAAACTGGATCAGACATCGTTAGCTGGAGCGATAGCTCCGAGCGTGTAACACTGTATGTCCGTTTCCGATTCATTTTCCGACGTGTCGGTGCGCGCCAAGTGAACGACCTATATTGCGGCGTCGCGGGAGCTCGTTAAGGGCGAGTTCGATCTTTGTTATTCATAATACGTGTACGTATATATTTCGCCGTTTCCCGCGCGATAATATTTCCGCAGTTCACAATTTGCTCGCGAACGGAGACTGATGTCGGTGAGTTGAATGTTCATTTCATCGTGCCATCGCGCCGCAGTGAGTTGTCGAGTTTTGTCGAAAAGAGCGTGCGAGCTATCGCGCGTTATTAAAAGTGGACTCCCACGTGGAGAAAAAGTCAATTAAAATAGCTGGAATTTTCTGCGATTAGTATAATACAGTAATAAAAAGAAAAATTAAATAATCATACAACTTGCGGAATACTTTTTATTAAAAAAAAAAGTTAAACTGGAAAATCGGTACCTAGCTTTTTTCTCTTCATATTAATTTCAAATCTTTTTTATTTTTAGAATTTGCGCTAATATTTATTTTCTTCCTCGCTTGTTGTTGCAAAAACAGTTTATTCTTAGAGTGAAGTCTTTATGTTTCTTGATAGAAATGCTTTTTTGTGTTAGATTTCTATGAATAGCAACTAGCGGTTCGCGTGCAAATCTTTTCGAAGTGTCTTTTTTAACGTCGCGACGACGTCGTCGCGTCGACAATCGAGACTATATGTACATATGTTTCGTTTTCATGTTAAATACGCGTCTATTTTTGAAAGTCTCCAACAGAAACATCAGGTATCCGGCGCGATCCAAATTAATCCATTGGCTTCAAAGCGAGTCGTGCCAATAAAGTCGGTAAACATAGTTAAACGAAAAATCGGCGCGTTTTCAGAATTTTGTTTCTAGAATATAGATTATTCTAAATTGTTACTCAATTAATTAATCTTTACAAATCCTAGACAAACACCAAAAAAAAATTGTTTTCCACTTATTTTAGAAATAAGACTTTTTAACGCATTAGTTATTCATTTCTCATAAATGCACGACTGCGAATTTTATTTCTGTATATATTTTTCTATGTATATTTTTTAGATAAATTTCTCTAAACGTGTTCCGCAATTTGAAAAGACTCGCGAAAGCAGAAAAACCTATTGAACTCGCGCGGTTTTGCAAATTATTTCCAAAAAAGGGAAAGATGAAATTGTATGCAGAGTTTAACATTGCAGCGGAGCAGAAGTAAGATCATCATGATACAACGAGAGCTAACGTTGTACGTAGCCATATGCTACATCGGTATAGACGGGAGAGGCAATCGCCGGTGTAATCGCTTTATTGTCGCGCAAATTCGCCATAGAGTCGGGCGTTTATCTTCTTGAGTACAGCAAAGCCGATATTTCGCATGTCTCTTCTCTTTCCCCGTTTCTCATCCCTAACTCTCGTCCCATCCGTTGGCTCGCTGGAAACGCAAAATTGTCTGTTTTCCTTTTTCCGGCTCTCTCTTCTTTTTCTTCTTTTCCTCTTTGCAGCTCTTGCTTCTTTTTTTTTCTTTTTCTTATTCACGACACGAAGATAGAGGCGAAATTATTACGTACGTTCGATTGTACATTACTTTCCAACCGTCGATACACGCTTGATGCAGTCGCGTGTGTTGAGACTCGTAATTGCAATCACATGTACGAGCGTGACGCGCACACATTGATAAGAGATAGACGTGAAATCGATCCAGAAAGGGAACGAATGAAATGTTAAGAGTAGATTAAAACGGAAAGAAGGAAGAGAGCGAAAAAAGAAGACGCGTGCATCATACTGTGCGCGCCCTACGCGCGCGTGTCCTCATATCTTGCGCGAAGAAAGCTGACGTAGATTGCGAAACGCGTTCGCGCGAATGTCTCATTCGTTCTCGCGCGTCTTGTAAATTTAGCCGCCAAGTGGGCGGTTAAAATTAACCGCTTCTTTCCTCTATTGCTTCAATGCGCGACGTAAAGTAAAAGATAAACAAAGCGAAAAGACGATTTTCTCTTTCATGAGTAATTAACGTGGTGGCGCGGCAGATCGCCACGTTCGTTAAACCTCACAAATATTTTACTATTTATAAATGCATTAAGCATTGTTTTTAATTTTGTTCTATCAATTGGAGAAACAAACAGCGCGGTTCTACTCTAGTTTTTTTTAGACGGAGCAGAGACAACATGGCATTAAATTAAATTGATAAACTATTAATAAATTAAAATTTTCCTTACATAATAAAAGAGACTCTTTTACAATAAAAACAAAATGTATGATGAATATAACAGACAAGAAGCAATATTTAAATATCGAACACCGATCAGGCTTCGAGAACAATACACTTTTTCTGAAATAACGCTGGTGAACGCACGCTATACTTGAAAAAAAAATTTACTTAGAAGAGAAATTTTATTGAGCTGATTAAAAGCGATAACACACACACACGCACAATCATACGAGATGCGTATTCGGGCGCCGCAGATCCGCCGGAAATTTCATTCTGTCGATTACATGTGTTATGCTTCGCGTCGAGCCTTGGACACACGTACACAGATTGACGCACGTGTGCGTATGTGGTGCATCGGCGGTGCACGTGGATGCAGATGGCGTATAACTAGAAGCGGTAAAGCGAACGATGGTGGGATTAAAGCTGCAACACGGGAGGGAATACAAGTTTCTCGAGACCGTAACTCGCTAGAGATAGAAAGAGAGAGAGAGAGAGAGTGTGTGTGTGTATTTTAAAGAAATGGCGGAAGATAGAAAGAGAAAAAATATTGAAAGAGGAAGAAAGGAGGGAATAATGTTATATACAGACTCCGCTATGTGTTTTTGCGGATAGTCTTTCAGTGAATTATTTGATAAATTCGATCTCAATCTTTTCTTAACTGAAAGAAAATCATCTTGTAACAGATTTGGAACAATGTGTACTGATTTGAAAAATATTCCAAATATAGTTTGATATGCATGTCTGTAATACGTTTTCCAAACCAAAATAAAATTAAACAATTTATAAATTATGAGTTTTTATTTATAAATTATAATAAAATCATGTCGCGCTTGGTTCTTTATATATAATCGCAATATGTTTTTTTTTCTGTCTGTAACACGGTTGGGTGACGTTAGCGAGTGCTAAAATTGTTATTGATTGTATCAATTATCCTTTTGTAAATTATCAGCATGTCATCTTTTTGACAACCGAGCTGTTCTATAGTTTTGAGAAACAAGTGAAACTTCGCAACGTTATTCACACACAACAAGCGCAACTTGCTACCTGGCTGCCTCGGAATTCTACTGTTGTTCACTACTACCATAACTATCAGCGTCATTGTCACTCAGTGCTATCGCGTTTATTTTCATCTTCTTGTCCTTCGGCACGAGCAACCTCTCCCGATTATACTTCCAGTCGGTCTTGCGTGCTTCCTCTTCGTTCCTCATCGTCCCTTTCTTTAATAACGATCAGAACTTATTGATGCACACATCAATTCTGTTCTCGGGCGAGCACACAAACGTATAATACACGCGCTTTGATATCGTTGCACGGACAAGAGGAATTGGAGTTGCTAGCTTTAAATT
Organism: Pseudomyrmex flavicornis; assembly: GCA_014825475.1. Classification (NCBI taxonomy): domain Eukaryota; kingdom Metazoa; phylum Arthropoda; class Insecta; order Hymenoptera; family Formicidae; genus Pseudomyrmex; species Pseudomyrmex flavicornis. The sequence continues at coordinate 12,105 of QVNW01001286.1, read as the reverse complement.
AACTACTCAACGCGGATATTTCGCATCCTTCGTTTCGTCGTTGTTGCCAAAAATAGTTGCGCGTTAGATATGCCGATTAAATTCATTAGCTCCTTGTCTGTATCGTTCTCATTTGTGTGTATTTTATCTGTGTTTAACTCGATTTTACCACACTGTGCGGCGTAAAATTACATTCTCGGAAACGGCCTGCAATATCTCTTTCACGTACGCGTTGATGTTATGTTTCTGCATACAACGCGACGCGCGCGTTTGGCACGTATGTCATATATCACTGCAATAAAATTTATGCTGCGACGACGTCTTTGTCTTATTTTTTTTAATCTGACTGCGTGCATGATGATTACAATGCATATCGCTGTAAAATCATGGCATGTCGTCTGTCGATTGTAACGGGACAGTAAAAGCGCACGTGCCGCGAGTAACAAACGAAAACGATGACGATAGAGAACAGCAGATGAGATAATAGATAATAGACACATATTGGGATGATTGTTCGTGCAGGGACTTTTGTACATACTGCCACAGCCGTCGTGTAACAGAAGCTAATAAACGAGATTCTTTTTGCGAACGTGTCCTCATTTAAGATAATTATCCTTTTTTACTAATTGCACCGGATATAATCTCTTTTTTCAGTCACGATAAATCTTGTTAGTCAATCAAGCTCTTTTTTCAACTTATTTATAAATAATTTAATTTTTCAATCTTTTTAATTGAACTTAAATATAAAATACAAATAGTCAATAAAGGTTTTTACAAATTTTTTATATTGCACCATGTATTTTCCTCGCTCGTTAGCAATTCTGGAGAGCAGTTTTAAGTATGTCGCAGCTAACGAGAGTTAAATTTCCGTTAAAGTAGCAAGATCGCACATTCTTTTCGGAATTAAAATGCAGCATTTTGTCAGCACATCTAAAAAAGTATTGTATAACGGTGTCACGCTCTTGCTTCCTTTTCCGTTTCGCTCTTATCACACGAAGAACTCCTTCACGTCTTTTCTTTTAATGAAATGTGTGTGCGCGCGCGCGCGCGTGTATTATATCTGTTTTCCTTGCAGTTCTTCCTTCCTGTTCTCGTTGCGGAAATGCTTTCCATTCGTTTCTACCGCGCAGCCGGATATGCGCGTATTCTTTTTCGTTGTGTGTATGCACACGCACGCACACACGCACACATACACTTCTCGTGTGGGTGGTTCGTTCTCGACACATGCACGCGCGCATGTCTCTGTGTGCAACGCGCTTACGACACGATTCCGTTGCATGCCGGAACGCGAGGTTAAAGAACGCCTCGCGCGAACAGGTTCCCTTCCTTTTGCACGACGCTGAAGGGAATAGCGAAGCTATCAAACACAGCGACATAGTCTGACGCTGACAATAGTTCGCGTTCAATAGATCGGTTCAAAATAAATGCCGAGTAAATGTGAAAAATTATATTAAAGTTAGTCTTTGTATTTATTTTTCTAAATATTTTTTTAACACACGATGACTTCCTATTCAAAGTGATAGTGCGAAAATATGAAGAAAAAATCACGTTGGTCAGAAAATTGCATTATCAGCAATATTATTTGTTCTGATTAAAAGAATAAAAAAGTGTGGAGAATATTTACACAAGAGAGATTCATATTAATATATATGTATAAATTGCATTTTTCACCAAGTATCAAGTTCTCACTCGAATATAGATTTTTATGTGAAAATAATAGACCGAAAAAAAGAACCAATAATTGCTTTTCGTGGATATTTTAATAGAATTATATTTCATAGAATATAGATTTTTATGTGAAAATAATAGACCGGAAAAAGAACCAATAATTCCTTTTCGTGGATATTTTCATAGAATTATAATTTTTTTTAGCGAGATAACACTTCAAAACGTTTTCAAATAGGTATCACACTTCTCATTACGCAAAATGCTGTGATAAATCGCGCGCCATAATTCACCTTACCATTACTTCTCGTTCGTTCTCTTCGGACGAAAAATGTCCGCTCGCGCACCAATAAACAAAGCGCACTTGTCGACATATAGCGCGCGATTCTAAAATTGTGCGCGTTCCCACGAAGCAGAGTAATTTGTACCGTTTGAGACACGATCGTTAAACTCTTTCGTGCGGCGATTTAGCAGGTTTCTTGCTGGCAGTAGCGAGAGCTATTCGCCGGGCAGCAGTCGGCGAATAACGCTTAAAGACGTTCGTGTAATTCGAATCAAGCTGGCTATTATTAATTTTTTGCAAACAATGCGACTGTACAGTTACAAAATTGATGAAGTGAAAACTCGTATAATTTAATAAAAAACAACGAAAGTACTCGAAGCTACATGTTACAACATTTTGTACACATTGCGCGTATGGAAGGATTATTCGAATAAGATAATTGTTTCAATGACCGGATATGTACCAATGGCTGAACATTTATTAAAAAGAAATATTTATGTAAATATATTAAACATAACACTTCTCAATGTTTCAAGTATTTTTAAATAGTAATTTCTTAACTTTCCATATTTACATATATGTATACATATACATATATATATATATATATATATATATATATATATAATACATATATATATAAACATATATATCACATACTTTGTTATCATTACTGTTTTAAAAAATGTCCTGCAAGTGGTACATAAGTTCGGTTACCGAGATAATTACCTTGGTAATTTTTCGGTCTTTTCTATCAACTAAAGGTTGGCAAAAGTTGCAAAAGTGAAGTAAAAACATTTCTATCTCGTTGATCGATTTCTTCATTTTGATTGCTAACTCGAATCAAGTGTCGACGCTACGAGCTTAGAAGCGCGCACCGCGCTTGTACGCGCAGAATAGTCGGTGTGGCAAAACCACAAGGAACCGTTCGCGTGGAGTTCGCGAACGTAGTGCATTTAGGGTCGATGCCCTCCGTGCGCCGTCGATGTTCGGTGCTCTACGTATTTTCTCTTTATCTTCTTCTTTCTTTCTTTCCCTTTCTTCTCTTCTTCAACAACATACACACGCGAGTGACTTTCTGCCGCCTTTATCCCCGGGGTCTCTATTCCACGGGCCGGATACTTGTTGCACGGTCCTTAGAGATTCTCGAATGCCTCTTTCGCGATGATCGAAGGCAACTGGGCCTCGGTAGGCGCGCGCGATTTTTTCTCGTCAAAAGGAAGAAGAGAGTGCCGAGAATGTTTCCAAGCTTAAGATGCTTGCGGCAGCACACGTGATTATCCTTTTTATTAAATTAAACGTAACTAATTTCAAGGGCAAACTGATAAACGTATTTTCTTAATGATATAGAAGAAAGTAATTGCAATCACCGTCCAATAGTTTATCCGCCTAGAACAAAGTGATTCCTGGAAAACAGGGATTACGCGGGGTTTACGAAATATTTGTATAATTTGTTTCTGTCTTTTCGAATCAACTCCCGTTTTATACAAAGACATTGTTTTAGCTCTTGGATAGTTTTTTTCATAATTTTAAAGTTGAAATTGCAAAACAACGCATTTACTCATTGTTACATTGGCAGTGGAAGAATCTTTTCTGCTGTTTCTTTATAGCACGATCTTGTCCAGGAACCATACATTGTTATTATCTACTTTATTAAATTAAGCGAAAGCGATTTAGGGAGAAGATAATAAAACAACGTGACTTGGAATTAGTGCTCCAACTTTTTAACGCGTTTAAAGCACTCGTAAAAGCAATAAATTACCTCACATGTAATTTAATACATACAGTGTAAGCTGATCGCGAAGTGCTGAAGTCTTGAAGTGCAATGTGCATTATATCTTTCATTTTTATCTATTTTATTTCTTGAATTTTGGCTGTGTGTAAAGTTCAAGTCTACAGAAGCTTTTCTCATGAAATAGAAAATTTTAATTTTTCTTATTTTATAAAAAAAGTTTTATATTTTAACTTTTTTCTCTTATTATGAATAAAATATGTATAATGATTGTTTCTAAATTAAGTTTTTAATCTTCATGTCGAGGTAATCAATGTCAAAGACCTGGAATTTTTTAGTGAAAAACAACAGAAAAATATAAACTAATTCAGAATGCATAAGAAAAGACAAAAACAATTCGAAAATCAGGAAACAACTGTTTCTTGATACGCGATGCTCTACAAGTTGCAATTGGACATTCTTTTTACGTATATTATTTATGTGTGTGTGTGTGTGTGTGTGTGTATGTGTGTATGTGTTTGTGTTGATATGTCGAATTATTTATGTGTTCTACCGACTACTACTATTACACCGCCATCAATCGTTGAAAATTTTGCATCAAACAGGTTTTCTTGCTTGACAAGAGATGCTTGAGCAAATTGAGGAAGATTGCTTTAAACAAAGAGATAAATTCTTCTTATTTCAAGCGCCTGCTGCACTAAGGCGCTTGAGCGAATCATCGCGATTTAGTGTTTGTGATTTTATGAGATTGACAACACATTTTTTTCTGTTGTAGTGATCTGGAGAAAGATTTAAGCTTATCTGAGGATAGTGACGATGAGGAGACCAAGGTAACGTAGACCATTATTTAGAAAGAGACCATTTTTTATAATTATATTTAGACATATTAAACACGAAATAAATAGTTATTAAACTAAACGTTGAGTTCAAAGCTGTCAAAATCAGATAGTATCAATTTATGAAAATAGGCAACTCTCATATAACACGGCATTCTTACAACACGGTTTCAGAGAACGATAGCACAAATGAAAACTCTGAAGATTAAAAATTTTTCCTAAAAAAGCATACAGGAAGGCATAAACTTAATTGAACAATCAAAGTTCTATTTTTTAAATACAGATTCTTTCATTGAAAAAAGCGCAAAATTCAAGAAAGAAATTCACATGTTTAGTTCTATACGAAATTTATATAATAGATCTGTCACGCAAACAAACAAAAATAATAGAGTTTTTGGAAAAAATAGAGTGGAAATCAAGATGCTGCAGAAGAAAGCTGCTGCAGAAAAGATAAGAATATTTTGTTAGAAAGAAAACGCTCTTGTTTAACGCTTCGTGCTTGTAGTGATGAAGGAAGAAAAAGAAAAAATATAGATTATTTACAGCATTATAATATATACGTTTGATCAATTATACTTTTTTAATACTTTTAATAAACATATTTTTGATAGTTATAAAAGAAAAAGAATAGCATAATTTTGTTAATTTTTAGAATTTAACCCTGTTTTTTGTATTAGTTCTTTGTTTCGTACAACACGAATTTGCATAACACGGCAATTTTTAGCCTGATCATCGTGTTATACGATGGTTACTATAAAAAGAAGCAATTTATAAAGCTATTAACACTAAACCGTAAGTTATATTCTGTTTTCGAGTCTTTATTCTTTTTGTAACTTTATGCAACACCGTGGACTACTTTTTCAAATCAATACTACACCGCAGTCGATGAGAAAGTAATATAACAACCGTGTATCGCGACAAGAAAGATATTCCCGTTCCGCCTTACTTCACAGCAAGATTTCTGATCTTCCTTCTTTTCAGGAAACATTGTCGAGATCCACGAGAAGAGACAGAAGTCCGGATCTTTCACAGGCCGAGTAAGTGTATATTATCTGTTCTCTTGACACTCGAGAATCGGGTAGTGTTGTCTTTATTGTATCGTTGTTTGGAATATCAAATTTTGAGATATTTTTTTCTCGCCTTGTAGCTTAGTAACGACACCAATAATCTCGGCGATGACATCGGCGCCGCAAACTTTGCCGCCCATGTCGCCCATCGTCATATCTCCTATGGGGCCATTATCGCCAACATCACCACGAGCGATCAGTCCATCATCACCTAAACGGGATCGAGTGTCTCCTCTATCTGTTGCCAGCCAGCATCCCTTGCAGTCCGCGTGTCCTCCGACGAATTCAATCGCCAATGATCATCAGTCGAGTCCGCCCGAAGCGCCGCAGAGCTCGGGAAGTGCCAGCTCGAGCTCGGACTCGGGTTCAGATTCGGGTTCGGATAGTAGCGACGATTCCGAGGACGATGACGATCGCGCGTCGATTCCGCCGCCAACTAAAGGACCCACGACGCCTCCATCGGTATCGCCGAAGAGAGATAATCTGATGGAAGAACCACCGCCCGCTGTGGAAGAGCGTCGATGGGATCTCAGCTCTTTTTTCAACAAAACAGCTATGCAATCCGGAGAGCAGAATTCGGAATCTAAGTCTGCTCAGGTAAAATTAACGCTATTGTGCGCTTAAATTAAAGATTACGTTAACAGTAAAAATTAAAATATTAACAGCTCAGAAATATAAATTAATTATTTGCGTGTTGAGAAGAACGCCGAAATGTCGAAACGTTTACATTTGTTTATAATAAATAATACATTTTATTAACCGCGTTGGTTCTGTTGCCAATTTATTTCTTGTACTAAATTCAGTATTATTAAAGTGGTGACGGCATCTTAGAAGTCTTGGAGACACAACTGCTTCGAACATGAGATCTTTGCGTCTTTTTTAATCATTATTTTTGTATATAAACGAATATATCATAGTTTGAGGTACCTTTTTCATTGAAAATTTCAAATTTAACTCTTTTTTTGTTTTTTTTTGTTTTTTTATTATTATTGCAGATAGATTCAACTCTTTTGTTCTTAAAGAAACAATTTATCGAAATGTGAACAATTGACGCTTTTAATTACACAAAAGTCGAACGTGTAAAGATCGTTCAGTACTCTTTCGCGTTCACTCTCTATTATTGTGCGTTTTGAAATTCATTTATGAAAGTTTATTAAAAGAATTGTGGTAAGGTTTCTTATGAAAGGACATTCAAAATTATAACGAACGTCACTCTAACTCTGCCTAAATATTCTTGTTGCAATGAAAAAACCCCAGTAAGTTGCAATGCATATCCCAGACTAAGTATTATTCAACGAATATAAAGCCATTTAAAAAAAAGTTTGCGGTAATCAAACTTACAATTGGACTAAAACTTCAGAATTTAGGTTAGATAAAAATTTAATCGAGTTGAAAAGCTTTCTGAAGAATACGATCTGCATCGTAATATATTAATAAAAATTTTAAACGCGTTTTTCTCGATATTTTGTTTTCAAAACGTGAGTGCACGTTTTTGAGGAAAGTAAACTTATTGAACCAGTCTTATTGAAGTAAACTTATTGAACCGTTTTGCAAGTGTGCATGCATTTTCTGCACCATATCCTACTTTAGAGCATGAACTTTGAATTGTCTGATGATATTCCAACAATTATTTTCTTAAGTCCTTTGTGAAAGATCGATTTTTATGTCAAAAGTCGATCTTAAATTTTGAACTGACACCATTTTCTTATTTTTGACTTTCAGGTTTTTTTCATGATTTATAATATGCCTTTCGTCAACTGTTGGTTGTAAATGCAACTTTCTTGCACTGTTTGTTTCGGATTACCCAGAGAAATCTGAAAAATCTGCTGTACTCGACGTGGAACGTGTTTTTTTTTACAGTTTTATTTAAATCATACTTGGAAATTATTAAAGATTTCTCAATAAAATTTTACTTTAAAGTAATGGTTGAATGTAATTAATGTACAAGAAACGTACAAAAAGGCAAAACGTACAAAACGTTTCTTAATATTCATGTTGTATAGTTTTTTTTTAACACTGTTCGAGAATATCCTTCTTTTTTGATCTAAGTGAGAAAAATGTCTTAAATGCCTTAAATGTTTTGCATGCAAATAGTTCTAAAAACAAATAAATCTGTATTGTACAGGATAATGCCAGGCAAGAGGATACACTTGGGACAACAAATGAGACCAGTAGGTCACACAGAGACCAATCTCACGATTGGGAAAAACTAAAGGCGGTTCGTGAAATAATAAAAGAAGTAATGAGTCCTCTCAGCGATAGCGATCAGCATTCTGATCAGCAGAAGAGTCATCAGCTGATAGATGACAATCGCGTGCAGACGGAAAAGTCAAAGATGTCCGATGTCAGGAAAGGACGCGGACGTCCTAGAAAATCCACCAAAAGTCCGAAGCGCGGACACCGAACGTCGGATGAAGCTTTGAAGACAGGTAAGTCGCGTAGCCGGACAAGAACGGGCGGCGGGATTGGCAAAAAAAAGCAGCCGATCTCAAAAGAAAGAGTGCCGACGAGCGATGATGACAGTGATTCAGAGACACAGAGTGATACCGACAGCGATCGTCGTCTCGCGAAAATGATGCCGACGAGAGGCGAGAAGAGATCGAGGCTGAGTGTGTCGTCCAGCGATAACGAAAGTTTGTTGACCAAGAAAAACAATAACAATACCTCGGAGGACGACGCCGCGCGATGGAGAAGAGTCACTCCCATCAAACGAAACAATCTATCGGACTCGTCGAAGAAACAAGAAAAGAAGAAGAGTCCTACCAAGAACAAACCTAGACGACCGAGGTCTCGAGTGACCAACGTTACGGGCGGCTCGGATTCGGATAGCGAATCGGAAATATCCGTGCGAAGTAGTCGCATCCAAGTTGCTCGGTAAATTATTTTCAATGATTATTTTAATTATTACAAATGTGCTGTATTTTATTTAAAACACACATTGAAGCAATTTAGATCACTCAAATGTTTTTATTTTCCTTTCTGAGTTTGTTTTATTATTTTAGAAATTCTTTTACATATGATTATAATAGAAAAATTTTCCATGATATTAGAGTACCACCTAGACCACGAGCACCACCTACGAGGACGACGTCGCCTGATAATTCGGACAGTGACAATAGCCCAGCGTCGAAGTTGCAGGAGGACGACGCTGGTAATGTGCAAGACAAGAAGAAAAGCGACACGTTGCGTCATGTCTTCTCAACGTCAAAAGGCGGTGGGAAAGGCGGCGGGAAAGGCGGAAAAGGTGGTAAGGGTGGCGGTAAATGCGGTATCTATGTAGAAGAATACACAAGTAATTCCGCTACGCATACTCCGACTGGTGGAGACAGTCCTTACAAAAGACCGTCCTCTCAGACGTCGAGTGGGAATATTTTACGTTCATCTCCATCACTCGCTCAAGGAAATAACATACCGAGCATCATATGCAAGATCGAGCTCAGTAGAATATCACCACAAATATTGCAGTTGTGCAGAGGACAGGAACTTAGGCAACGCACAGAACTATCTGATACCAGGCCGTCATCGAGGCAGCGGCCTTCCTCTAGCTTAGCAATCTCACAACCGCCAAGATCGTCCACACCGGAAGAAGGCGAAATAATTGACACGCCGCCTCCGCAGCAAGTCGCCACGTCAGATCGTACGAGGATCCATCGCGCTGACGGACTGTTGGACGATAGAAATTCACGGTCTGTGATCAAGGCTCAATCCATACCCTCGGACTCGAAGAGCAGTGGAATCATGCTTGGAAATGCCGGTAGCGCTAATAATACCGGTAGTAACGCGCCCAAAAGGAAACGAAATCCAAGTTGCAGCTCTATTTCTAGTTCAAGTCCTGCTCAATGTTTAGCTGATACGAAAACGAAGAGTTCTTCCGAGCACAAAGACAGGAGCCGCAAGAAACAGCGAAGAGCTTCGCCGAGTCAGGTACGTTACTCACAGGTTAAAAAACTTAACAAAGATACAGTTACAGGACACAAAGCTGAAATATGGAAAAAAGTCATTAACCTTAGAGTACTTGTGTTAAAAAAATGTTTGTCCGTTCGACAAAAACGCGGTCTATGTAAATATATATTTAGTAATGTAAAATGAACACTCTTGAAAGGATTTTCACTGATATAGTCAAGTTTACTACGTTTGATGTTATTTATAATAATTAGCGACTGTCTTCAGATTTCTTTAGGCATTACTCACACTCTGATTACATTCACTTATTTAAAAAAAGAAACAAATATAAGTAAATAAACGTACGTTTTATTTTTTTTTAAATAAATGTAAAGTTTGTCAACAATTTTCACTTTATATGCAAAGCGAGGTCTCACATTACACTTGTACTTTCAACAAAGAAACCGGTTAGGCTAGGTTAAATTATTTCTCTTCGGGATGAGGATTAATAAAATCTTGATGTATGTGTGTGTGTGTGTGTGTGTGTGTGTGTACACACACAAACACACACACACACACACAATACATTATAATGTTCTGCTAAAAGGTATATTGCAAGATTTAATAAGTCAAAACGCTTATAGACGTTGCTTATAAAACTTTGTTTGTATTAAATACAGTATTGTTGACGCAGTTGACGGGGATATCTAATACGGATACTATTGCATATCGTTCTGGGAGAGACTGTGTTTTGATAATAATAATGTACTCATTTTTCTCATTGTCAGCGAAAATCCATTTAATAATGTTCATTTTATTTTATAAAAGCTCAAATGTCTCGGTTGACTAGAAAGACTAGAGAGACTAGAAAGAGACTGGTACGTTTAATTTTCTGTCGTCATTAAATCACAGTATTAAAACTTGATTAAGTATCAGTATCTAACTTAAGTCTAAAAGTGAAGTACAAAGCAGTGATACATCTAATTTAAGTAATCCTAAAAATAAAGTGCAAAACCAATTATACGTAATTTCATTCAAAAAATGAAATGCAAAACCAAAGTATCAGTGCAAAGTACCATTTTGATGTATCTTTAGTTTAGTATGTCAAATTCTAAAGGTATTTGATTAAGTATTGCAATGTAATTAATGCATAATATCATTTGTCGTAATGAGGTATTGTATATAAAAGTCAATCTTGTAACACATAACACAGGCACAATCATTTTATATCAATTATATACACACAAACTAACATCTTTTTTTTTTTTTGTTATCTCTAGAACACACACTTAAGATCTGTGCGGCTCCGTGCAATTTTATTCTCATGTTTATTTCTAAAACATATAGTTTTGACAAAAATGATAAAACAGTCATAAAATTATTCGGAAGCCATCATGGTTTCCACCCAACTAAAATAACTTGGAGGTTAAAAAGTTAAGTTAATATTTCCGCGCACAACATCCTGCGAACAGCTCTTACGACCGGATTTATTAGTTTAAAAAGTTAAATAAAGAATTGTTCGATTAAAACAAATATGTATGCGACTTTAACATTGTGTACAATCTTGTGTACTAGAATCTTTAACATTGTGTATAATCTCAAAATTTCGCAGAAGGTGTTCGAGAGATACAAAATATTTTTTTAAACGCGGAGTGTGGAGCTAATGGAGTGTTGAACGAAATAGTATTGGTACTAAATATATGTGCGAGGGGATAGGACTTATCAGATTGTTGTTTAATGAAGTCTTGCTGTTAAAAAAAAAATAATGTTTAACTTTAATCGCCACTTTTATTCATCATATTCGTTAAAATAGACTTTCAATTCTCTTATTCTTCGAACTTCACCTCCCTTTTCTTCATACCCGCCATCGCCGCATTGTGCTCTGTTTTGGTATACCTATGTTCATGGTGATAAGTACACAGTAGCGTCTCTTAAACTCGAAAGTGTTTTCACTCTTCTACATATATATATCTCTATTTCCACTATTATAAAAAAAGTACTCCATAAAAATTAATAGGTTTATGAATTATTTGTTTTGATGACACACAATGTTACAAGAAAGATTTTTCTGTCATGCTGACTTTTATTTCTTTGCCCTTTATTCTTTTATCTAGGTTTTGTTATAATAGTTTGCCAAAGTATTTATTTCTCAAATCTAGATGGTTCGATTTCAAAATCTCAAGTTTAAGAGCAGCTTCTCTGTATTTTTTTACACACACACACACACACACACACTCTCGTGTACACATGTATATGTAAGATATTTATAACATATACAAAATTTTTATTCAAAAAATATTTATGGATACATTAACATTTAACAAATATTTTAATGTGTTATGTGTTTTTATTGTAATTTATTTCCAAAGATTTTTATTATAAAGAAACTTCTTGTTTGTAAAAATAAATAAATGTTTTAGCACGTACATTTTTAAGTTATTTGGCGTTATTTTTATTTCTTTGTTTTATTTCTTTATTTTTTTTAACTTCTAATTTGAAATTATAAAGGAAAAGAATTTATCTAATAAAATAGAATATAAAATTATTTATTTGTTCTTGGCTGATGATTGGTGCGAAACGTAATTATGGTTTGTTTTGTCTCAACAATGTGTGTACATGAATCGTGAATATAAAATTAAAAATACTAGAATATTTAATATT
>QVNW01001285.1:0-64212 GCA_014825475.1 Pseudomyrmex flavicornis | reverse complement strand
AAGTCAAAAGTGTCAAACCGTACGGACGGCGCTTTGAAAAATGGTGCGCCCAGGGTGTTAATTGTCTCGAACACGAATATCCTTAGGGGGCGCGCGCCACCGGTTTGTACAACACTGATCGCCATCTGTTCCGTCAAATGACTCTGCACGTTGCAACAATGTTTGCTCTCTCTCTCTCGGTTTACATGTAAAAACGTATACAAGAGCTCAAACGAGAGAAGTTCGCCGAGTTCATATCGGCGTCGGCACGTGTAATTGTGTTTTCCCTGTTTACGTAACCGAGAGACTAGATCATTTTATACTGCGGTTAATTATGTACACAGTAGAAATTCATCCTCACAGATAGAAATTCTTTATGATATAAATTTGAAACTTTATTTATTTACAAAATAATTTTTTAAAATCATTTTATTTACAAAATAAAATTTTATTTGAATTTTTCTTACTTTTACACATGGCTGGACGAGTTGAAAATATTACTTAATCTTATAATATTTCTCACATGGCACTCTCGAATTTATGTTGCGCGATATTTTTTTTTTTTTTTATCGAGAAATAACAAACGATTCTGTATCGCGATACGATTATACGCCGTTGCTAAGCTTCCTTTTGCAACAATATATACGAGGACACAACTTGCGTACCGCGTCTGTAATATCTCAGAGCAGCCGGCAGCAATGGCCGCAACACAGAAAGAGATAAGCGTTAGAATTCATCTACATTGTAATGATTTATATAAAGCGTGTACACACCGCACACACAAGTTTACGTCCGCCTTTTGATTAACGCTTGTAATGCGACGGTACATACATCGGGTGCGGGTTTATCTCTTGATGTACTATATATGTACATGTATATATGTTTAACAGTAATACTTTATAAATAATCTAGATGTATTCATATTATTAGATTTCTCTATTCTGTTTGAAGCAAACTCAATATAGTGCAATCAATACATCCCCCCTCGCAACCAGCTGAACAATGATACTCTTTGTTGATTGTTACGCGTGTCCCTCGGGCAACTTTTGCGTTTTGTATTGTTTCTTATAACTTACACAAGTGCTCCGAGTGACACGATAACAGCAAGTCGATTGCATCAAACAGATCTTTCTAAACAGCAAACGATTCTTCTACATAATAATGCATATGTGACTTTCTATCTGCGATCTCTATTTTTTCTTGAACAAGAATACAGCACGTAGATATGCACGCACACGGCACTCTGCAAAGTCAATTTCGCTGTGTGTAAGAGCTTATTTTCTCCGTCATAAATATCTCATTGCGTAGTTTTTTATCAACTTACTCTCGTGCAATCTATCTGCGCGCAGACATTTTACGATTGCGCGCATAAATGTTTTATATCTACATTTTCTGCTCTTCTCTAAATTTTATTGCTTTTACTTGCTGTTTCTAAGTTTTTGGGATTTCTTTTTAATTTGCAGTAATCAATACTGTGTACGTTGCCACTTATAAAAATTTATTGACGTTTTATATTTTTGATAACCTTCTTAAAATTCTACTAAGTGGAACTTAAAAACGATATAAACGGCGATAATAATTCGCAGCGAACGGCTCCAATGACGCAAAGAGACACGAGAGAGAAACAACTATTTCTCTCTCTCCCTCTCTGTCTTTCTCTTCCCCTTTCTCGGTCTATGGTATATCATTGGCCCGGGCTGGGCGGAGTACTGCGCGAGGCAGGCGCCGGCAGCGATAGATACCGCTAATTATCGATCGTAAATAACGTCGCGGGCCGCACGGCAGCCCGATCCTATCGGTTCCTCGGTACCGGCGTATATCGCCGATGTACGGTTTTAACCCGCAGTTCCGCGGCGCGGTGGCGGCGGCGGCCGCGCGATGATATAGGTGCGGATCGCCTCTGAAACTTGGCCGCCGAAAGGGAACAGGTCTCCGGGCCTGGTCGTTGTTCCTACCGACGATGCGCATGCGGTCGCTCTCAGGGTGGCTTGGGTATATTACACGCGACGTGGCCGCGCACGGTTATTACAACGAGTGTGCGATTGTAATTGCGGCCATGCCCCGGCCTTTCTCTCTTTCTCTCTTGCATATCGACGCGCCGCAACGTGTGATTTGCGTTGCGCTGCGGGAAACGCGCGCACGAGTCGCCGACCGGCTACCTGGCGCAAGTCAAGTCTGCGAATGTACGGCCACGCTCGGCTTCCGCGCTCGATTCCCGGCTTTGATAGTAGTGGCGACCGCTTTCACGCGATAAAGAAAAGCGCTGATATGTACCGAAAAAAAAAAAAAGATTTATTGTCTCCGTGAAGACCCTTAATAGTTTCGATCGAGTTCACTTGCCTCGCGAGACAGAGAGAAAATCGATTAATAAAACAACTATGCGTGAACGTATTATGTCGCAAATTATGAAACTTTTCCTCCGGAAATTTGCATTTACTGTCGGACGATGCATGACGTTGAATCGGAGCACTTAATTGGACACTTCAGTCTTGTTAGCGCAACATCTACATCGAGAGGATTAAAATCTGCATGGAAATTAATTGCGCGGAAGTAAATCGTGGCCGGGCCGAGCACAAGCGACCGATGTTATCGGCGCTCGTTTAATTAAAATCCGACTTAATCGCGTATACGTGACATTCTTCGCGACATAATCGCTCCCGTGAATCGGCCGACAATGCTAGAAATACGAAGCGAGGGACCAGCTCTCGTCTCGTTGCGATCGAATGCTCGGCCGAGTCACGCTGCGCGCGTTCTCTCATTCGATTCTCTCGCGATCGTTGAGTGAGTGGCTCGATTTGCAATCGGCATGCCGTATCTAGCGGTGCGCGAATATGCGCTGCCGCAGGGCACGTCATATCGATTCTTGTTTTGATAGCGTTCTGCAGTAGTTTCTTTGAACGAACGACGCACATGGCGCGAACGTCAAGAGAGAAAGAGAGAATGATTTTATATGTATATATTCGGACAAACGCAACATAAGACACGGTATTGTCGACGTGCACAATGAGCTCGTTCTCCCCGAGCACGGAGAACGATTGCTGGACGACCATACGATGATGGTCGGCGCTACGCGACCACCAATCAACGATTTCGATACACACAGGCGAAAGAACATCGATCACGAAACAATTTTATTATTATTCTTAATGTTTTAATTATTTATTTTCTCGAATATAAATGTATATATATATATATATATAATTATTCTCGCAAATGTGACGAGAGGACCTTGATGTTGCTCATTTATAAACGAGAACGCGTTTTTAGTTGACGTGATTTTTAACACGCGCTCTCTTATTACCGATCGATCGACTAGCTTAATGAGACTAGCTTCGTTTTTTCGCGATGTTTTCTCTGGAAATGCAAAATACGCATAACACGCTGCTTTAATCACATAACGATAATATCGATTGTAACGTTTTTTACGTTTTCCTTGCGCTTATAATCTCGATTACTTTTGATTTTCCATTACTGTGTCTAAAACGTTAAATACAATCAAAAAGAAAAGCAATAATAAGCGCAATATTGGCAATATATCTATCTAATGTTTTTGCACATAATTAGCTTTTAATGATCTGAAAGAAAGATTCGTGTTCTACTACTTCGTCGCAGCGACGAACAATCACTGAAATCATCAGTTACCTCGCTATTACAAACGAGCCATTAAGTTTCTGTTTGCTTTTTCTGCATAGTCCGATCGAACGATTCTCTTTGAGCCAAGATCATTTTCCCCCCACCGTCATCGCGCCAATTTCTGCCGGCATCGGACCAGCGCTGCAGTTGACACCTTCACGGCAACGATATTTTCTTACGTTGCCTTACACTGATGTCGTTCCTTTGGTCGTTCCTTTTCTATAACGACGGAGTTTCTTGCAGAGGGTAAAGAGAAGAGGAGAGAAAGAAAGAGAGAGAGAGAGAGAATGCACGCGCCCTATCATGCGGAGTGATATCGCGTTACTGCGCCGGCCTTTGATCTCGCGACACTTACAATTTTCCCGACCGGCGATACACCCTTATTTCGCGTCGCGCCACGCGAGTTCTAATGAGAGGCTATGGTCGCGCTGCCTGCCACCCTCCGTTCCCCTTCTCTCCCCGTGTTCCTGACCATCCCCGCGCCCGGGTGTATCGTAATCACAAGGCATGATGGCTTGTTCCTGCTGTTGCTGCTGCTGCTGCTGCTGCTGTCATGACCCGCCATCCTCGTCGCCGCCATCGACTACTTCGTCATGCTCCCATCCCTTTTGCTACTGTCCCTTTTTGCGGAAGCGCGCGCGTTAACAGTGTCAAACGAGAGCGCAATAACGTTTCCTCGGCCCGAAAGGCCTGTAACTAGAGTCATCGGTTTCGCGAGGAATTCCCGTGCAGCAATGCTACTGATAGAAAGCCACCGAGGGATTTTGTTTCTAACGATCGTCTTGGTCGCCGTAACGCGTTTATTATGCAAGTAACGTAGTTTAAAATGAGAGGATCGCTGTCACACTGGAAAGAACACGCTTGAATCCCGTCGTTTCCTGAGTTCCGTTCAATTCGTTTGGTTTACATTTTTGAAAAAATTAACGTCAATTGAGAGGTAGAAGTTTAACGCGCTCGTACTGCGGCATTTGAAAGAGATAAAAGTTTGGAACATGTCACACGTGTACAACGACACGCGCGAGACTTTCTTCGCAAAATAAAAATTGTAATATCAATATACAAGGTACTAGACTTGTTGGATAAAACTGCGGGTACAGATGTTTTCACACGGATAGGTCGCTTGTAATCTAGTCTTCTTACCTTTAAGCAGAAAGATGTTAAAGGTCGTTCGATGTTCTGTACATGTTTGCCAGTCTTCGAGATTATGTGTCTTCGTGATCTCTCTTGCTAGTAGGTAGATATATATCTCCGTTCGAAACGTCGGTAAGTTTCTCTCGACGAGAAGAAGAGGCTGCCACCGCGCACACACGTCGGAGCCGTTGCTCGGAGCCTCGGTGCAAATACAATAACCCTTTATTTGTTCCCCTTTCCTCGCGGGGCTGGCCGTGATTCAACAATACTCGACGTGTAGGCGGCAAACATCGCCGCCTCGCCGGTCACTCGCCCCCGGCGATTTTCGCGAAATTCACCAATGAGTCCGACCAAGGATACAAAGGGATGAAGAGTCGGATGTATAGCGCGAGTTCTCCGCATAAAGGTTCTCTCACATTGTTCCTTCGCTCCGATTGTTTACAAACGTTCTGACGTTTTGATTGAGCCACAGTGTGTCTCGAATTGAAATGCATTATCAATTTTACGTTAATAAAAAAGAAGATAGAAGAGAGGTTAACGCTTCTTCTCTCTTTTTTGAGTTCTTTGTCAAAGATTTATTTGTAGGAAATTTGCTACGCATTTTATTTTCTATTTTAAGGAGTAGTGACTTTTTTACAGTAGTCAGATCAGTATAGTAGTTACATATTTGTTACATAATCGATGATGTGGAAGGAGCTTGATGCCAAAGAAGAATAGCGATGGAAGTGTCGAGGGTAGAATTGAGCACGTAGTAGAGGAAATTCTGCAAAAGAGTGCGAGAAAGAGCAAAAGTGAGAGAAAGAAAGAGAGAGAGAGAGAGAGAAAAAGAGAGAAAGGCAGACAAAGAAAGAAGAGAAGCGTTGTTGGACACCAGGGCAAACACTTCAGGAGATTGCCGCTCCTGCGTTGCAACGACGTTTCGTGTCGCGCCCGCCTGCGTAAATCCTTATTTTCCCGAAAATCTGTAATCTTCCTGAAGGGCATGGATTAATTCCCTCGACGCGTCACGCGTGTGTCCTTCGTGTGTTTTTCGTACGGCATCTGATCGATGCGATTGCCAAGAGCGTTGAAGATTTTATTTATTTCACATATACATACTGTAATTGAAATTAAATTTGAAACGCGCCGAAAACACTTTTAAGTATTATCAGTTAAAATTGTTTTTCGCGAAAAAATTCCGTTCTCGTGATTTTGCACGCAAAGCTCGACGTGGAATCACGAGTTTTTTTCGTTCGCGGGTTTTCTTTGCAAAGTCAAGACGCGATGCAGTTTTGCCTCGTCTCTTGAATATAATACGCGCGCCAAGGGAAGGATCTGTCTCAGCCGCGGCACGCTGGCAGCTACGGTCTCATGCAGGTGGAATGTTAAGAACTCGTTTGGATATATCCTTAACCTCCGTGCTGATTCTGCGCTTCACGGGGCCCCGGGGTGGATCCCTGAAGGAGCAATTAAGCCTGAAGTGTTTCCTGCAAGGTGTGACTCGTAGAAACGCGCGGACGGGAACGAGAACGCCGGCCACCTGACACGACCGGCAGAGAGAGACAACTTCTTGCACGTCAAACGGTAGTAATTCAACATTTTATTCGAGGAGGATGCAATATACATTCATCGGACTGTCTACTTACGTCGGATCGACGCGTAACTTGTAATCTTATACGATATTTTTCGGCTCCGTACGATCGTTCTGTTTCGCCGTACTCGGCGAAGTTCGCGCGCTTTCAAACCTCTTCAACCAGTTCCTTTTATTTCTCTTCAACAACGTTTAGCTATGTTTCTCTTTCTCTTTCTTTTTCTCTCTCTTTCTCTCTCTCTCTCTCTCTCTCTCTCTCAAATCACCGCGCGATTTTTGGCTTTGCTCTCGCGGATGCACACGCGGATGATTCGTGCACTCGAAAAGGTTATCGATCATCAACGCGGCGCGAACTTCGCAATAAATCGACAATGATAGGCAGCCGTATAAATGAAGGTAGAGATGTAAAGAAGATGATAGGAATTTAAGACAGAGATTTGAATCTCAGAAATACGAAGACTTTTTTGACTTTTATATTTTTCAGCATAATTAATGTATAATTTGAATGAGAAAATATCTGGGAACAGAGAGAAGAGGCAAACACACAGTCTGTTTGTATTATTTCGTTTTCGCAAAAAAATTTCTCTCCAGAACAGAATATTCAATAATATCGTGAGAGATTCACGCGCGGTAGTAAGTATCTTGGCGCGCGATGGTAGATAATAAAACAAACAGGCCTATTGAAAAAAAAAGCTGCAACCTGCCATGCCGGGCATTTCGGAGTTTGCTGCCGTCACGTCGTCGGCGGGAGACTTCACCTTCTCTTTCTCTCCTTGTCCTCGTTCCCTTTCGGGATGCCGCTTAATTGCGGGAATAATAATCTCCCGAGGAATTATAATCGCGGAGGTGTCACGTTGGCAAAACCGTTTTCTCTCCCTTTCTCTCTTTCTCTCCGTGTGTATCGCGGCACGAATGGAGATTCTCGAGTGCGCGAGAAGGCGGAGGTGGAGAACGTAGCACAAAAGAGGGAATTGAATTAAAATCTGGCCCGTCATGCCTCGGATAAATTCGAATTAATTAAGCGGTTTTGGCCTAGGCTTTCGAGTCTTCTCGTCGCCGTTCGCCTCTTTTCCGTTTCTTATTCTCTCATTTCACTATCGACCTTGTATCTCTCTCGCGCTCCTTCCATTTCTCCCTCCCTCCTTTCACTTTACCCCGCGATCTGTCTTTCTCCTTTTCAAATTTTTATTTTTCACTCCGAAGGCTCCGTGGCAACTTAAGCGCGGGAGCCATTCCGGTAGCTGATGGGTTAATTGAGAGCCGAACTAGCCCTCAGACACAAAAGGGCTTTCATGGACCAACGAGGCTGCGATGTCGGATAATGCCTTGCGATATCCCTTGTTGCCTTTTGCTGTTTAATATATATCGGCATTGAGTCTCTCAATTTTTCGATCGGACTGCTGCGCATTATTTATATATAGTAATACGATTAAATTCTCATTTTGCGTTGATATGTCTTCTCACATTTTTTAAAAACAAAATGTTATAAATTTTAATTATATTATTATTTGTTAGATATTGTACAATACAATATTGATACAGTGAAGTACGTTTTTCGTGCTTTTTTGTTGCATAAAAGATAAGTTTGTTCTATCACATTTTGAGTTTTTTTCTCTTTTTCAAAGAGTTAACCACTAAATTCTTTCGGCTAGAAAACTAGTAGCTATTGTGCTACATTATAAGCATCCAAGAACATTTTGTAACGGGTTGCTGAAAGCTGCAATAACAGCATGAATATTTCATCTCGTCATAAAGCACTCGATGCTGAACCCCTTTCAGCCGTCCTCCAGTTCAACCTTCTTGGGTCATCGGCGCCCGTTAATTGTCTTCAGAATCGTTTCGAGCTATCGTCCTTGAAGCCGGTCCGTACCACTTGAATCTTGCTGTTTCCGCAGCTTGCCGCAGCATCCGGTAATGAGACGTCCTCGAATCAGGTTGGTGGACCAGTTTTAGTTTCGGCGCGGTGTGTGTGTGTTTTCTTTTCTTCTCTTTTTTTTTTTTTATTTCTCCACAACCACCACTTTGCCGGACGACGGTCAGTGGAGTTGATGTGGCGGTTAAGTAACTGGTTCGTTAGAATGTTTATTTGCTTATGGCTCCTTTGTGGGGCTCCGAGACTAGTGTTATGACGACCTGTTACCATCCCCAGCCTCTCTTCGCGCCACATATGTCCTCATGGGCACGGGGAGAACATCTTTCAACAGTATTCACGCGTTCTCCCCCCTTCCAAAGTTTTACTTATTTTCCCCAAAGAGGAGCCGAAGATGACACGAGAGCTTACGATCGTAATAATACGACACTGGAGAACTGGCGCTTGCAATTGTCGCCTTGAATTATTTGATAAGCAACAACGAAGAATTAAACTTGACGCTTCGAACGAGTGTAATCATCACAATTGCGTTTAAATAGCATTTAATACGCGCTGATTTATCTCTAGGAATATGTTATCAATTTACGATTATTCGATCTCTTGTAATTATCAACACATATGTCGTAAGTCGAAGTATATATACTTTCCGTCTAAGGTTTCACCTTACCGATAATTCATCTTGAATTACGCGAGTAACACTTCCACGCGCGTCTTAAATGATTGCCTGATAGAATTTCTCACCTTCGATAAATCGTGTGTGGATTTGCATTTACGCGTACTTTTCTTCGCGCTCATATTCTGTGCGAACTTGGATTTTCAACAAATTAAATTTTTCAAACGGAAAAATGTTGGTAAACACAAGAGAGAACACACGTTCAACATACAACTATTTTGTTTAAAATTATTTATAATTGTTCACGAAAGTCTCCGAAAATCGCCGCAAATTCTTATCCAGACAATATCCCGTGTGATATCCGCGTTCGATGAATGTGAAGAGGACCTCGATCATTAGTCAGTTCGTGTCTAACGGACGTATCGAGAAACGCGCTCGCATTAGAGACCGAAGGATGAAGACGTTTCGGGTGTAGTGGAAACTCCTTTCATCAATTATATCGTCGACGTGCGGGACAGTAGCCGTTCATTAAAAGCGTATATACGAGGCTGCTCGTTGCACCAAGAAAAATACGCTAACGATACCGCTCGTGAACGTGTTCTGAATGCCGCTCGCGTCCGCGAGCTTTTACCTTGTGTATTCGTAATCCCTCCCTCTCTCTTTCCTCTTCTCCCGACTCCTACGTTTGATTCCCGAGTACGTACGCGGCCGTCTCGGCAATAATGCAAAGTGTGGAGTCACCCTGCGGATGGTAGTCACACACAGGTATCGCTTCTGCTTCTTATTTATATAAATGACCAGCGCATATTTTTCTTTTTTTTAACTCGGAGCACCCGGCGCGGACGACTCACGCGCACGACTGTTTTCACGACGAGTATATACGCATATACGCATATATACATACATACATACACGCGCTACGGTCCCGCGTGTTGACTCGATGATAAATTAATTGCAACGCAGAACTAATGTCACGGCTAACGCGCCAAGATTTTGCTTCGCGCCGTCTTTATTTCGCAATCGCGGTTTTCAGAACGCGAAATAAATTATCCACCGCCGTGTTGCTTCGTTTTCTTCGTTAAAAACGATGCGACGAGAAAAGATATCGACGAGCTGCGTCTCGTTAGGTATCTCGGTCGCGAAAAAGAAGATACTTTGTGACGACTATTGCGGTGGAGTGTTGTGATTTTGGGGGGGAAGCGATGATTTTTTTTTTTTTTTTATAAATCTGTCGCCCGTTTCGAATGTTCGCGCTTGGCACGGCACCGGCAACTGGTTAGTTGCTCGTAAGTTTAAACGACGTGGCGGATGGATCGGTTATGGTGTTCATTGTTGACTCGTCACGGCTTTCAAGGGGTGCCTTCCTGCTTGAAAGGACCATAACTTGTCACGTTGAGCCCTTGGACTACCGTGGCTCGAGGACTGCACCCAACTTTCTCTCTCTCTCTCCTTCTCTCTCTCTTTCTCCCGCGCAGCTAATTGAAGACGGCGAGTCTTAAATGCTTTATGCGTCAAATTAAAAAAGAAAATGAATTTTATACGTGAATATATAGTGTTTTGCAAAGAAAGAAAAAATATTATTTCACGCTGTCTTCCGTGTCATATAGAAGAAATTGTTTTGCGCAAAAAAAACATCTTTCGCAATTCACGAAAAATGAATTCTAAAGGGATCATGGGAATTTGCATGTACTCACTCGTATGTACTCGTATGTAGTTTACGATTTTACATTTCAAAGTAGACACATCTCATGTCTTTTATATTCTAATATAATCTATAAATAATATATGAGATAAAGAAACACGTTTGATGTGTTTGTATATCGAAGAATTTCTCTTTCTTCCTCTTTTCTTGAAGATTCGTTTTTTTCATTGCATGTATCCACCCTCGAAATAATAGGCTGCTGAACCATCGAGCTTGGTTAACCTCATTTACTTTTCATTCACGAAAGAAACCCCGTGTTTCTTTTGTCGAAAACAATCGTGCCATCCTCGCACATAAATGTATATCGTGGTTTGATGGGGATGTGGCATCGAAAGCGACTCAGTGTTTCTCATTTATCATTCAAAAGAGATACATGCATTTATATCTTTATGTGTATTTTTTTTTCAAATTTAGTGTTTCTCTAATATGATTGTTTTGTTTATAAATAGAAAAAGAGAGATAGAGAGAGAATTGATAAAACTTCATATATTTAATTACAGTTGTAAAAAAATTGGCTCACAAAAACAGCGCAAGAGTAAATTAAAATTAAAAGAAAAAAAACGAATAGCAGCTATTGTTTGCTATTTTTCTCTGAGAAATTGACTGTGACGGAGCGTGTAATAAAAATTACTTTCTTTTCTCAATGTGCGCTATTTATAATTTTATCGGATTAGTCGGTACAAGTTCCCAACCTGGTAGGTGGTCGATATTTCGACCACCCCCGTCCTCTAAAGGTTAATTTGCGTGTTGGAAAGATTTTTGCCTCAATATATATTCGCAGTAATAGCTCATTTCCTCCCGAAAGAACTGTCGACAACTGTTCGCGGACTCGAACCGCCTTTTTTCTACTTTATATCCGGACTCTGAGCGACTCATGATCGAATCGATTGTAATCAGAGCCCATCGAAAATCATCCAGGATCTGACTGGATGTATGGCGGTAACCGATGAATATTAACCAGCAAACAGCGGTACGCCGACTGCCGCACGAACGCGGTCGTACTAAGGGAAGAGAGGAGGGGGTGGGGAGACGAGGGTAGAGGTTGTGGAACCGAGGGGGCGAGAGTGGACCGCGTTAGAGTAGCGAGTACCGGGAGTAGGAGGGTACATATTCATGACGTTAACGAGCCTCCGTCGAACGTTTAATTCCGCCAACCGCCTGAGTTGGGTTAGGGGTAACTCGCTCGACAAACACGAGCCCTAACTAACCGTGCATCTCTCGGTTCTGTACTCCTGCTTTCTCTCTCTCTCTCTCTCTCTCTCGCAATCTCTCTTCTTCACTATCTCTATGTGGCTGTGCGTTTCTTTGCTTCTGGCCTCTGTCCTCTGTTTGTCTTTCCACACTACGAAAGAACGACTCACGCGACGATCGTGTGCGCTTGCTTGTCAAGCTGATGAATGCAGGTATTCCGGAAGTTTGTGCGAACAGCATCACTAGTCATCGTCTATAATCACGAGCTCGGATAATTAAGTGTCTTGAAGGCGTGTCGTGTATACATTCTAAGCTATTTAAATACACTGCGATTTACTTTTTATCAATATATCGCGAAAGTATATTTTTACATACTATACATTTGTGAAAAAAAATGTGCACCATTCGGATTACGATGAGTTATTTGCGTGATTGTACGTTGTCTCTTACACAGATATAGTTATATATCAATCTGTACATACGCTTACGTCACGCGCGAAGGGTAGCTAGAATCAGGTACGACGATCCGTATACATTTAGCTCGAATCATAATCCGACCTGATAAACGCCACTGCGGAACGAGAAGCGAAAGAGTCGAGGGAGTTAATACGTTTTGCATCGATCAGCCACGTTCTGCACTCGATACTGCGGGACACTAACACAACGTCGGAAGGGATGACCCGACGCGCGGATATAACGCGCGAGCTGGCAAGCAGAAAGGGTGCCATCCCGCGTTACATTCCAGCGATCGGATATCTGGAGAGAACCACCTACCTTCTCCCGAGACGTCTTACTTATAATACTGCGGGGTCCGGCCGTGCCTTGGGTTAACGTGTTACTGGAGTGACTTGCGACTTGATAATTTCATCCCCGGCGTGGTGCCTCTCTTTCCTTTCGTTTTTTTTTTATTTTTTTATTTTTTTATTTTACGGTCTACTACCTCTATCGCACAATTATCATTATCATTATCATCATCATCATCGTCATTATTGTCATCATCATAATCATCATTATTATCGTCGTTGTCGTCGTCGTCATTGCTATCCTCGCTGTGTTTGTTCCTTTCATAGATAGGAAACGACGGAACGTCTTCACTAACACATTTCGAAGATCACCGGGGAAACGGTGATGCGCCGTGTTTGCCTACAAACAATCCTCTTCAACGTAACCTCAGTCTCTCATATGCATTTCCTCCTGCTGTCTGCATCTCTCGCGATCTCTCCGTTCTTATTCAGTCGCGGCATATCTCGAGATGGTGCGCGCGGTGTTAATCCAACGTGGTAGACGTCTCTCTAGAAACACATTTTCTCACGTGCGAGAGCGCGTCCTCTCACACCGACTCTCGTATTGTCCCGACGATTGCCGAACGACCAGATTATCCCGTTCGGGACAATCGGACGATGCGCTCTCGAGGTCCTCGTATTCTCACGAGATAACAACGCGGTAGAATGTACAGGCTTTCCTCGACTGGTAGTACTGGGAATCTCTCTCTCGCTTATACTCTCTCGTCTATCAGGTCTCTTGTCTCGTATAATGTGCGCGTTCTGTTCTGGATAAGACCTGGCAGTTGTTTTTAATGCGGATCAGCGTTGAATTCTACGCCCGATGGAGATGCGGCCCGATATCTAGGATCCCATTTTGACAGGGCGATCTTTTGTTTTATACCACGCTGCGGGATCATGATAATGATGACCGAGGAAGGTTTTTTTCGGGGCGCGCACGCCTCCGCCTCGTATACATATAACGCACAAGGCATATATCCCTCGTTGGAATACAATATGAGGCGATCTAGTGTACATCTCCCCGTACGTGGTGTTAGTGGCGCCAGAGATAATCCTCGCGATAGTTTCCCCTCTTTCTTCCCTCACGTCAATCAGGATTGGATTTCGGTTTAGAGCTCTCTATAGCTAAACCAGTCAGATCAGAGGTGCTCAAACGGAATCGAATAGCCGTGACACGGGGTATAGCTACGGGATCCCACTTTCATTGTTTTAAAAATTCATCATGACACGCATCAGATAAAACGTTTTCCATCGCTTTCGCCAACGCGCTATATATACGTATACTTTTCGCCACCGACCCGACTGCTATCGGAATACACCGATATTATACACCGTGAAATTTTATATTTTGTTTGTGCGTACGCAAACAGTTTTTATCTAAAGGTCACATACATTTTTTTAATTCTGTCTTTTCCACAAATGTTAAATGTTAATATATATCTTGTGGTACGTGTATAACGTCGCATGAATACGTCGTTTTTTTTCTTCGAAACAAGAAGGATTCCCTCGGGTTTGTTGTGATTTTAATCCGAAGATAAGATTAATCTGGACAAATGCGCGTTCTTTTTTGCATTTATATAACTTCCGTAATACATTTGCACGTGCTTATAAATTAGAACTGTTCGCAAATTTGAATTAAACCGCCTTTCACGCGACGCGTTTGTGTAAGATTACACGGCAAACAATTTAAATGCTATAATCCGAAACGTCCTTCAGGCACATGGTACCGGGCACACCTCCGGTTCGTTACGCCGGGCGTTCTCCGGATTCTTCTTGCGGAAAAGTCGCGGGAAACGCACACTCACAGACGGAGCGGTGTTCACCGGAGTTAGGTTTGGCATGGCGGAGGGTACTTAATGGCTATTTAATTCCTAATCCAACCGCGCCGCCGGCGCTACTTTCGCGGTAATCTGTAGCCCGTTGCCATCTTCCTCGAAAACAGAAATACGGCAAAGACGGTCTAATCCACCGCATCTGGGATTCATGAATCCCTCTGGCTCCTCTCTGCCACCCGCCGTCTCGTTCTCCTTCTCAGCCACCTCTTCCTCCTTCTCCCGTGCTCTCTTCCTCCTCCTCCGTCTCCTACTTCCTCGTCCGCGGGAGCGACGGCGAGAACTCCCTACCCGCCTACCCCGGTCTACCCAATCGGCCGGCGGCTCCCACTCTTCCACTTTGTAGAGAGCTACTTCCATATTTACATGGGAGGTAGTCGCAAAAGCGAAGTTAGCGCGGCTAAGCTGATTTAAGCATTCGTTATTATAATTCTTGGGGAAGCGCCGCGTAGCTAACCCCGCCGTTACTTCCGAGAAAGAGCTCGCGCTCTCAACTTCCCTCTTGCCGCGGTGCAACTCCGGGTAGGATCTCGATTTGCAAAAGGTCGCTCGCGCGGTCGCAGTGTCCTTCGGCTCCGTTAATTTGCCATGCGAATTAGTCCAGACTTGTACTTCGTGACTCTTTATTTATGACGCAGTTTATTTCCATTGTAGTCCCGCATTATGCACGCTATATCTCTACGCTGAAAGTGATTTAATTAAGTCCGGTGATGAGCGACGTAAACGCTCATTGCATGATTTTATCATATTTCATGACTTCATCAATTAAATAGTTTTCTTTATTTTATAATTTTTTGACAAAATATGAAAATATCCTTGCAAAAATATAAAACTCATCAATAACGCGAATATATGTGCGTTATGATAGAGTTGTGAATATTTTTTTTACGTTTTCTCGCACAAAGAAACACAAAATATATTTATTATTCTTTAATTATCTGTATGAGTATATAGAAGATGTGTTTTTTAATTAGGTCGAAAATTCAATTAACATTTAAACGCACTTCTTCTAAAAGCAATTAAAAGACATTTCTGAAAGAAACATCAAGATATGTCGAGTCTGCTTTTGAATCGACACCAGCGCAGTGATGATTTTTTGATGAATCTCGTCATTAGATGTTTCGTAGTAATTAGCAGCCGAGGCAGCAACACGTTTCACCCCGCTTCTTCGCGGTTCGCACTCTGCACCTTGCGCGTTCTGTGCCCGAGCGCGATAATTAAGTTCGGTCCTCTTAGCACGCGCTCGCTTCTAGCCTAAAGATATCCATGTCCGAGGCACGGCTCTCGGTCTCCTAAGCTCGGAATACATCGCGGGCGATTAATTTCCCGCGGTCCTTTGGGCAACTTTCAGTCTCTACGATCACCTTTCGTCGCTTCGTCTTTCTCTCTCTTTCTCTCTCTCTCTCTCTCTCTCTTTTGTCCGCACTCTTAATTAATAACCGAAGCAGCTGCCCTCACGCTGACGTCATTACCGATCTTTTTGCTCCCTCTTTCCTCTCCATGCGTCTTTTTTTCTCCGCTCTTCTTCCACCATCCCTTTCTTTTTGTCGTTCCTGAGATATCGTCGATATACATCATCAGCACCACCAACTTGGAAACTCTTAATGAAGCTGTGCACCGGACCGGTCCGTCGTCTAAAGTTTGCTGCCTTCCTCCAAGTCCGTGGCGAGAACGCGGCGACGACGGGATGATCGTTGTCGTCGAAACGAATGCAGCTCGCACCGTGAAATTCGCAAAACAAATGTCGCTTGTTGATGCCCCTGCCGAGTTCGCTATCGGCTCTCTCTCTCTCTTTCTCTCTCTCTCTCTTTCTCTCTCTCTCTCTCTCTCTCTCTCTCTCTCTCTCTCTGCGAGAAAACCATTGCGTTTCTCTCTAGGATAAAGAAACTCGCCGGTGCGCGTCGTTCAACGCGTGGCTCTCGAATGCGCGAGCCGCAGTGGATGCGCAATAATGGCGATAATGATGATGGTGATAGAGGCTTTATGGGTCTTCAGAAAAACTGACGTCGGAGTGCGCGCGGAAACGTATGAAGCGTGGTTAAGCGAACTTGATGTCCGATGCTCGGCTTGTTGCTAGGTTAAAACGATTGCTCCGTTGCTTAGACGAGCGCATTTGCCATCGCGAAAGTATCATTATCGATTAGAAGGGATATTTGTATCTTTCGCGATGTAAAACCCGCGCGCATTCGCGGAAATATTCGCTCCGTGATGTAAATCATTGTTAACAGAAAAAAAAAGAATAACAGCAATTAACAGAAATGTTAATTATCGAAAATTGAGTAAGAAAAAAAGCGAACACGTGTAACCGAATATTTCAGCAGAACGTACCGTGAAAGGCATCCGCAAACCGGCCGAAGCGCGTCAGAGATATCTGCCATCTTCACTTGTGCGTTTTGTCGGTATATCGCGCCGGGCCTTGGCGCGCAAGCTTATAGGCGCGCCGGGGCTCGATAACGGATGGCCGGTCGTTACGGTAAATGTCTCACTCGGGGCCCCGAACGGCCGGTGGAGACCACTGAGATAATGATATTATTACGGCCATCTTGATTCTCTCTCCTGGGCCACACTATCATCATACGTCACCCGTTGCGCGCGCGGTCGCGCTGAATCCACGCCGTATTACAAGGCATATATTTCCTGGCGTGTCCTGGCGCGGGCTGTTGCTTTTTGCCGCGCGGTTACAAAGTATGATGATCCCGGCGCGGACGTGCCTGTTGATGAAATCGTCAGGACGCCGCGGCACCTGATCGTAAGCCGCGGCGGCCCCCCGACTTAATATCGACGAGGAGCCCGGTGCCACGAACCAAATGCCCGACTTCTTCGTGGCGAGATGAAGCAATTTGCGGCGCGGCCGCTCTTCTTTCCGCCGTCGAAGCGCGACCGTATCCGATCGTTCGGAGACGAGCGTAATTGATTAGCTACTTAATTCGGAGATGAATTTCTACGGCTGCGAGAGCGCTGCGCTTGATTGTCCGGGAAACCGAAAATAACGCACGTCTCTAATGATGTCTATCTAATGATACGCAAAATAAGCACTGAGAAAGATGACAGTCTTTTTAGATGTTAGAGCTGCAAAAATTTGTTGACTCACTAACCGAGAATCTGGAGAATCTGAATAACGTGTACACAAAAATTCAGATAATTTAAAATATTCGAACAATAAAATAAAACAAATTCAGATCTAGATTGGTTTCAAATGAACAAGATGCGGTCAGACTTCTATAAAAACTACAATCGTCAGAAAAATTGCAAACACGTGGAAGAGATAAACACGCGTTCATTTGAAAATAATAGGCAGTATTATAGTATCCGTCCGTTAATTTGCGCATATTTCTTATAACTTAATTCTTAGGAAAAATTGGCACACCTATAAATGGACACGTGAATGTGAAGAATGCAATTTCAGATAAAGACGGATATGTACAACGTGTCTAAGAAAATGACCGCGTAAGAGCCCTATTTTAATCTCATCACGTACGCGCGTAGACGCGCTCTCGTTCACGCGATCGGACGATTTAACATCCCGAAAAAAAACACGAAGGGCTTCTTGTGGGACAGAGGTTCCCCTTTCTTCCTCGTGCGCAGTCTCAAATTCACGGATCGGAAGGCACGTGCCTTTCGCGCGCGTAATTATCCGCACCAAGTGCATGCGTCAAGGACTCTCCTATAACGCTCTTCTTCACGTTCGCGCGTGAATGTGGGTTAGCTTGTTTATCAATCATTCTTTAATATAGCTTTCCCTTCTCTTTATTCGCTCTGTGCAACCGAAGCTCCGTGCAAAGACATATTGACGAATCTATTGCGAGAGGAAGAAGAGAAGAGAGAATTGTTTTATTAAATTTATATTTAGATATATCGACTATAATATTGTTAGTTTGTATTTATCTTGTTTTGTGTCATCTGATTGCGATTGCGATTATTTGTAGATATATTAAAATATATAATATTTGTAGATATAAGCAATTGTCGGAAATAGTGTTACTTTCTCTCTCTCTCTCTCTCTTTCTCTCTCAATTTAGCGATTGATTATAAATAGCAACGACAGAAGAGGTCAACTAAGAACCACAGTGTCTAACAATATATCCCTGAGATATATTTAACCAATTGGCACACTGGCAACGGCGGCGATGCGAGTGACGTTGATCAATTCTCATTGCGCAGTAATTGATACTGGCGTTCTCGTCGTTACTAATAACGTGTGACGTAAGCTTCTTTCACTATGCTTGCATGTTGCACTTTTAACGGAGGCGGCGGATGCTTTTAGCACTCCAGGACAAAAGCCGAAGAAGCGACGAATTAACAAGCGGAGGCTGCGGTTTGACCCCGTTGCCCATTGTAGAATCGGAATTCATGAAGAACGCAACGCGCTAGACGGAGAGACAGGACGAGAGAAACGGATAGAGAGTCTCAAAGAAGAGAAGAGGCAGATGTAGCCGGCCGTCAGCCTCAGCATCCTCTCTGATGAATTACTCCGCGCTGATCAGTAGTTCTCATCCGCACGTTCGTTCGGCGATGCTCTTTTTTCTATACGCTCGAGCGATGTTTCAACTTCTTTGAGAATCTCTGTCTGCGGTTGACGAGGATTACCAAAGCTCTCTTGATATTGTACTTCTACGTAGCGATTTCTCTCTCAGATTACAGTCGCTCCATCTCATACATGTTGTGCGCATGTTGTCTTTTTTTTTTGTATAGACGACTACGGCTACACGTAAAAATCGTTTAAATGTATCGATAATCAATACGGCGCGTTACGGAGATTGATACAAGTACGAGGAAAATAAAACTAAATCAGTTTTATTCAACTGACGCGCTTCTTTGCAATAATCTTTATGGAATGCGAACTTTTTCTTCAACTGTTTTCTTTTTTGCGACTGGATCTTTTGATTTTAAATTTAACAAAATTTTTTTCATCTCGACATAGCATCAGAATGTGTCAGTACATTTTTTCTGTTTGATATTTGAGTTTGATATTTGAGAAACTTTTTTTTTTTTATCAGTAGACTTTTCGATACATATCGAAGTGGGATATCTCCCGGTGATCTGCTCAGAGAGCCACTGCGAACTCCCGCTCGGAATCACCGGAGATGTCAGTCATTCTTTTGTTCTCTGATACCGAGCCTTTCGTATACCCTGTTTCAGAGCTCGTCGTCCTGTAAACTCCCCGGTCTCGTCGTCGTTATCGTCGTCGAACGAATGATGGTGTATAATGGGCTGCGCGCCGACTCGGGTAGTGCGCGCATCGCGGCGGGGAGGAACTTACCGATTAATTCATCTACCGTGAACATTGTTGTCTTCAATGAGAGGACACCGGTCATGTTTATTATGGGTATCGTGCGTGTTGTTATACTAACCTAGTCGCCTTTGTGCGCGGCGATATAAATTTTCCGGTTAAAGCCCGTGTGTGCCTGTGTGCGTATATTTGTTGACATAAACAATCTTCGCAGAGGAAAGTGACTTTGCGATTCGACTAATTTGCAAAATACGGTGGTAGTTCGTCGTGAATATTCGTCGTGAGAGGATATATTAATTTACTCGCGCGGAATCGGTCGGATTAAGAAAGTTAGTCGTGTTAATAATTTGTTCTCTTCTGCAAAATACTCTTTAATGATGCATATGACTGGCTTATGATTTATGGCAACACATTCGAGCTCAGTAGTAATAAACACGACTGCGCGCTACAATGTCTTTTGCTATGTTGGCATCGTCCTGTATATTCGAAATTATTTTATAACTGTATGTACAATATATTGCCGCCGCGTTACAATTGCTGTGTTATTCAGTCGCGATAAAACGGATGATAAGAGAATATACGCAAACGGCTTAATGACGTATGTATAAATGTTACGTTACGTCGAGGAAGTTTTTCGGATTCTCATCCCTGCAAATTAGAGACCGCCTTCCGATTAGAATTCGGGTGTGTAAATTGCAGATAATCGAGCGCGTCCGTTGCATTGATGGATATCGCGGTAGTTATTAGAAAGATTTTAATCGCGTGCTATTAATGTCGCGTTAAAGGCGAACCGGAATCAAGATGGATCATCGTATCGGAGTTATATACACATCGAGCGCTCCTGAGCGACGCGACGCGACGCCTCGCGTCGTTTCTTTCGCGGTAAGCACTCCGCCGAAATGACTTTATTTGCGTGGCATAACGCGCTCGTAATTAATATACTGATGGCACGCGATGCAATTATTATACTGACGGCAGGAGTTTAACGCTTTGAAGAAAGATCTATGAATAACAAAGAGAGCACGGACACAAATTAACGACGTGTCACTCACACACGAGCGTTAAGCATCGTTAAAATTTATGAATATTTGACACGCGGTGTGGTATGCGAACTAGCCATGAAATAACCGAGAAAACATAAATAATAATGAAATAACTATACGTAACATTGTGACGTATACGTAATAGGTAATATAATAGTATATAATGCACAATATACATGTGTATGTCATGCATTTCAACTACGTACGTTTGACGCGATTATTTTTATCGCTAAATTTTCATTTCGTTGATTAATTTGTTTTTGACGGGATATTTATTTATAAAAATATTTCAATAACATAGCAATGGAAATGTTTGTACGTCCAACGTTTTTTTTTCGCAAACTTCAACGCGATGATTCTACTCGAAGAATCTTGGTACATTCGATTTTGTGAGCGTGCAAACATTCTTCTCCGCTGACGATGCACGAAAGAGATAGACCGAGTCAAGGTATATACTCCCGCCGGATAAGTATCAAGTATACAGGTCGAGGCAGATATAGTCGGCTACTATCGACCGGGTAGCCAAGTTCAACAGCCAATCCCCGGCTGCGCATTAAAACCACGCCCTTTATTTCGCGGTTGCATTAGCCACATCTCGTGGCCTGTATTTAAGTCAAGATGGAATACTTAGTTTCTTCCACCACCTTCATTCACGATGAGAGACAGAGAAAGAAAAAGAGAGAAAGAGAGAGAAAGAGAGAGAATCGCGAGACGTTGCTTCTCCGGGCGCGCCTTGATGAAAGCCGAGAGTTGACGGCTTTTTACATTATTTGCCTCTCCGCGGGATCATTAAATTAACGCGCTTCTTAAATTATTTTCAGAGAGTACATGGCGAAAATAGTTGAACCAATTAATATTCGCGAATTCGTTGAGGTATACAGAATAAAAGGTGAATTACTAATTGTTAGTATTCCGTTTACATAATAAACGTGCGAAATAATTAATAGGTAGAATCGATACAAAACACATTGTATGTGTGTGTGTGTGTGCCACTGTTCTTTTTGTTAGCGATCTAAAATCGTAATTACCTCATTAACAACTTGATGTCACAAATCTCGTGTTTGTTAAACAACAGATTCAAAATGCTACTGTTACATGAAATTTGGATAACCGCGGCGAAAAATTAGCGGTGTTGATTATTGTATAGATTGCGAGAGCTGGTTATTCATGGGAATTCGATGAGAACGAGCTCCGCAACAGTAATATACAAACACCAGAGCGGTTCGCTGACGATTAATTGAATTCATTTGATCGTAACGAGGAGGAATAATTACTTCTGACGCGCCCGTATACTAGTATTACAAATCATTTGAGAAAGTATCATTAAAAGCCGCCGCAATCGCAGCAAAACTCCGATGTTCACGATGGCTTAACAAATTGCTTTTATTAGAATTAATTAACATCAAGTAATACAATCTCCGTTGATTAATAAAAAAGAAATAGTGTGGAACATATTATACTTTTTATCTTTTCAAGTATTTTATTATTTTATTTTTTTTTTTGGTTTGTATTTTACATGAATATTTTACACAAAGGTGTAATAATATCCTTTTACATGGGTGTTACCTCGCGATGTTAAAGTTTTCTCAACATCGTGAACAAAATATGCTGCACAATTATTTTTTTTTTCTTTCAAAATCTATATCACGATATGACGAATAGAGATTTGTTAAATTTACATTTACAATCATCAACGGATCCTCATTTGCATAAGCGAGGTTGGTTTCGTGTCGGTAAAAGCAAGGCGGGAATATAGTTTGGAGTCTCAGGACTTCGTGAAGGATATCGGATGGTGGAATGGAAGGTGTGCGTCAAGAGAGAGAGAGAGAGAGAGAGAGAGAGAGTGTAACGGGTCGAAACGAAGGAACAGAAAGCTCTCGTTAATGAGCTTCCTCACCCTCAAAGCTTTGAAAGCCGGTTACACTCGTCTCACTCACCCCGGCGGAGCGAGAGAGCCGTTCAATTCAAAGCTTCCAGGAAATTATACGTCTGTTACCATTTCTATCGCGAGCAAAGGCTCAAACCCGGGGCCTAATAGCGGCAATATCGTATTTTAATCTCGGCTCAAGGAAGTGCATTTGTCATTCCCTCGTCGCACAAAGACTCCTCGTTTCAGAAACTGCAATCACCCAACACAATTATTCGTGTTGAAAGCCATACGCGCATGCGGCCATCTTTTACGTAGATTGAAATTTGTTCGAATCGAAAAAAGGAAGAGATATTTATTTCGCCCGTAGCGTATGGGAATACTC
Source organism: Pseudomyrmex flavicornis (assembly GCA_014825475.1). Taxonomy (NCBI): domain Eukaryota; kingdom Metazoa; phylum Arthropoda; class Insecta; order Hymenoptera; family Formicidae; genus Pseudomyrmex; species Pseudomyrmex flavicornis. The sequence continues at coordinate 41,384 of QVNW01001285.1, read as the reverse complement.
GGGAAAAAACAACGTTCAAGATATATTTCATCAAGATATACTCTCGAGCTGGAACTTAATAATTTTCTTACGAAGTACACTTGCTTAACATATCTCCGATGATATCGTACTAAGATTTTGTTCTTCTGAAAGATTTTTTCTTTGTGATGATTGAAACAAGTCACTGAATGGTGTATCAATAAATATTCTCGTTCTCTCTGTCTCTCCTGCTTCCGCATGACGAGTTGCGCAAAGTTTTTTGACACTTCGGCATCTCCTTACCGCTCATATCATGACGTGCGGAGCTTCAATTTTCCGTCGTCGTGGCTCCGTCTGAAAACGGGCGGGCATTTACGAGAGCCATCTGGCCGAGGCAGCACTCTGCGCAAAGTATTTTCCATCGGCGTGCTGGAGTTTGGACTTTGTCGCAATGCCGTCACGGCAATTTCTCCGGGGACGGTTACTTACAGTGTTGGCTTAAACAACATACTTAACCGGGCTACTTAGTACTCACGGAGGCGCAGACGTACCCCTTGCAATAATAACATTTCGCCCCCTTTAATCCGCGGCCTGCTGTTAGTCCTCGGCTAAGTATCTGTCCTCCTCGTTCCCGGCGTTCCCGCTTCATCGAGCGATCTCCTCGTTCCCCCGTTCCCTACGACTCCCCGGGCGAAATCAAAACACGGAAAAGCCGATACAGTTTTGCGTAATACCTCTCGTCAGAAAGTACCTCGCGGTATTTTCCAGCCGGCGTAAGAGCGGTCTTCCACATAGTAAATGAGAGAGGAGGCTGTTTTGTGTACAAATTGCACTAACAATGGCAATAAGATTAAACGATTTTCACTCGTTTCCATTTTCATTGCGTGAAACGCACTTGCAAAATAAAAAGAAAAAAATTACTTTTATATTTAATTAATTTAATTGACTTTTATATAAAATAATCTTAATTTCTTTATTTCATTTTTTATTATATATTGGCGTTATTGTGCCAATATATAATAATTAAATTAACGCGAGATGCAATTTCGCAGCTGTCAAAACCCCAAATGTCAAAATCACGATTGTTACAGTTATTCTGACATTTTCTCGAATTCCGAACGTCGTGATGGCTGCATGGGTATGGATGTGGGGATAAGATAATGCGCGATAGGCGGGGTGCAGACCCCCCTTATATAAGTTCTATGGAGTTAGTAGAGATACCCTGCCGGGCACAACATAAACCCCATAGTGCTAAGCGGCTTAGTACCTCGTAAGGGCACTGACGCCTGACATATCCATGTATACCCTGCTCCGGATGTCTTACGATTTAGGCATAGACTTCCTCCTCTTTTAGTGAGGTTCTCTTCGAGAACCTCAGCAAATTCCATTCGAAATTTGTTTGCAAAGAGCTGGGAATGATTCAAATTTCAAAATGTCCTTATACATACAAAGACGTATATTTTCCATGAAAAAAAAACTCGTTTAAAAAATTATTAATTTAATGTGCATCATACATTACACAAGTAAAAATGACTCTCTCTCTCTCCGCTCTGCTGTACATATTTTGTTTTTCCCATGAAAGTAAGTACTGCCGTTCATGTTATAGGGGTTGTAAGGGTGGTGCATGACACACCCCCATTGAAAAGTACTATATACGGGATATACTTAAATTAAACGGACGCCGGTGTCGCATTATGGTACAGAATAGCAAGTTATATCTAACCTCTCATTAACCCCCGTGTGAACCTGGACCGGAACTCTACGTGAAAACTGACACGCCGATTATTTTCGAACTGAAAATCTGCAGAGGGGAGTGTATTATTATGGATTATCGCGCGCGACGCGAGTGACATTTTAAGCAGCCTAATGCGCGTTGGAAATTCACATGTTTCTAGTCGTTTGTCAAAAACGAGATTGATTTTTAATGTACTTAATCGATAAATTGAAAAAAGTGACTATATAATAGACAATTTTTGCAAAGAGAGATAAACTTGTTACGAAATCACACGATATCATAGATGAAAATAGTAGCGTCTCGCTGACTGCTATTGAATCGAATCGCGCGCGTAAAAAATGCTGAAAACAGATCCCCTTAACTAAATAAAGCCTTTACCGGGTGTCGATCGGTGTTACAAATATTTGTTGATTTTTTTTTTTTTTTTTACACTAGCCGAAAGGTGAGAGTAAACAAATCGGAAACTGCGATTTATCGGCGCGCGAGCGAGGCGAACGCCATTCCGCGTAATCGTTGCGCCATTATTCCACCGGCCATGATTCTCACAATACGTATTTTCCTGAGCCCGTTTCACGCTTTTTCCGAGTCCTCCTCGGATCCTTAAGCAGCTAAGAGCCCATGATCCGTGATCGGCCGGAAGAGGAGATCGAGCACAGGGGCGCATCGAAAGCCTCTAAAACTTCTTTACCGCAACAATGGCGTGCGCTGATTTTAAAAAGATCCAGCGAAGATTTACCGTCACTTTCACACCTCCCTGCGACGTCCGGGATCCTCCAGGTCGACCTACGATCTACAACAAATACCTGATGGGCGTAATCTCCGTTTCGGGGGCCTTAACGCCGTAGCGGGAGGGGCTCCTGTGCCGGGGTCCTATTATGATACTTGCGGTATATTGTCAGGGTGTCGAATCTGTCTACAAATAACCACTAGAGGAATGGTTACTCAGTCGCTACTCTTTTTCTCTCGTACACGGCCCCTCTCTCCGTTTCGCTCCCTTCGTCGCACGATCTTGTATCTCGCTTGCTCGCTCGCCGTTCATCGTCCCCTATATCCCTCGCCATCGCTCTCATTCCGCGTCTCTACTATTCAAAGTGGACTACATTATTTCGTTGTAAAGCCTCGACCACACCGCATTATCCTAAACATCTAAATCCGAACAGCTGGATCCCAGTCAGCAACTCTCAACTTTTAACGGGTATAGCCATATGTCAAATACTTGTATTAAATTGGACTTTTTCGAAAGCGATTATTATTATTATATCAAGTTCTAATATCAATTTAATACTGTTAGATAAATATTTTGTAATAACATATTGATAATTTATCTCTAATTTTTTATAATAATATAATGTTATCTAAAGTATTTTAATTTACTTAACATGTGTTTATTTGACGCGCACTATATAATTCTCAAATAAACTTACAATTAGTACATTACTACGTAAAGATTTCTTGTGCGGTGTAAATTAATAGCAATTAAAAAATAATTTCCAATCCATTCGTCCGGCGAGCTTTTTACTGTGTAACATTGACCATGAGAACCACTTCCTAATGAATGCGCCAGAGGTGTCAGAGCAGCAACTGTCAAAACACGATCGGCAAGACAGCAACCGTGCCATCGAGTGCACGACGGAGATGAACGATAGCAGAACAAGGGCAAAGACAGGGTAGACAAAGACAGAGGTAGCCTTTTCACGCCATGTTGGATGTACCTTGAAAACGGTACACACCATCGAAGACTCGATAATCACGATATCTATCTCTTAATTCTTCTGTATAAAATTGCTACGAGCGCGTGTACGTTCGTTCATCGCCAGTTGTACCGGGGGAGTTCTTATGTAACGCTTTTCAGTCTTCCTTCCCCTATTTCGCTCTTTTGTCAAGTTGTCGTCGATATAATCAACTAAATCACTCAAATATATCAGAGCAAAACGAATCTCGTGATTTATTTTTATTTTTGTTCTTGTTCTAATATCATGTTGCAGAATAAAAGTGTTACGAGTTGTCTTTGGCCAATATAAATCGCTTGAACTAATTTTTATATGCTACGTATATATTTCGATAAACTTCAATGTGATATATGTTGAATTCTCTTAAAAAAATTGGTTAATTTTTAATTTACAGTTTTATTATCAATTGACCAAGTGGTACTCAATATTATAAAAAAACTTATTCGCATATTTTTAAACATTACTTTGAGGTTTTCTTCTGAATCAATTATTTTTATTACATTTTGCATAGCCGCGATAATATCTTAAATTCCTCTCACACGACATTTGCAGAAAAGAAAGAAAAAATTCAGCGTACCATAATAATAATAATAATAATAACACACTGTCGCAAAAAGACTTTGTGATTTCTCTTAAAGTGACTTGAAAGCGCGCGCTGCGAGACGAAAGCTCCACACGTAAAAGTTCGCGTATCGCTTTATGTTCTGCATCTCGACGACTCCATCTTCGCGTCTGGAAATCTACCCAGCTGCCTGAGAGGCACCTTCGGCAAAGGGGAAAGACATGTGGCAGAAAAGGAAGAAAATAAAGTGAGGTGATAGACAAAAAGGAGATAGAGATAGTGAAAGAGCAAAAGAGAGAGAGAGAAGGAGAGAAAGAGACAGAGAGAGAGAGAGAAAGGAAGTGGTCGCATGTGGAAGCATCAGGCAGGGTGGAGTCGGGAAAAAGAGAAAGAGAGAGTAGAGCTTAAGCGTGCGCCCTGGGCATATCGGCTTTTCGGGAGAGTCTTGGTCGATGCTCTCCCCGGTTCTTGGTTAACCCGCGGGATCGGTTACAAGGCGACCCAGCCAGCCGATTGGTTCATTTTGTCAGCGACACCCGCCCACGCCGTGTTATCGCGCAACTACTACTCTATTCGTCTGTCTTTTGCCATCGTCATATTTCTCTCGCTTCATCTCGCGCTCTCGTGTCTTTCTTTTGCCTGTTTGCTGGTTTTATCTGCTCGATTCCGGTCTCTCTTTCTCGCGCCGCTGCGGCGTGCCGATAATCCCGTTCTTGTCTCGTCGCAGTTTCTAACTCGCTTTTCGCGCCCAAAGACTCGAGATCCCATATACAGACTCTGCTTTTGACCTTCGACGAAAAAAGATCGTCTGGACACGACTCTCCTAAGATCGTTAACGGCCGATGACTCCGCAAGTTTTTAGACGGCCTGGCGTGGAAGCGTGTGACGTGCGAACCTGTGGGAAGGACGGGCGATTTCAGCGCAACGGCGCGCTCTTTCCTCGCGCGCGGTATCGTTTTAATCGCGGAGCGACATGCGAGCGATAATGAGAAATTGCTAATGAGAACTCTTATAAATAAAATAATAATTAACATTCTTCTGTGAAACATTTTTCGCTCACGGTAGAAATATATTGTAACACATTGGCCCCGGATGCGGGTATGCGATAGCAAAGCACGCCCGCGGATTCTACAGACTTGCCGATGGCGATTTTGTTATCGCGAGAGATCGCGTATCCAGTGTTGTAAAATCATGCCGCGTGAATGTTAAGCCATTTTAATGCGTCGATGCGCTTAACACGTTCGGTGGATTACGCGCGAAATTTGCCACTCCGTTTAACAGTTAGGATGGGACAGGATGTATAATGGATGCAAGGATGCGTACAAAATACTCATAATGGTCTCCATTGTAATGTCATAATAATCTGTTAATATATTTTCGCGCGGAAATGTATGTACAGGCGCAAATAATAATATTAATATTAATAATATTAATAATAATAATAATAATAATGCTTCATTTCTTCTTTCGTATATTTATATATGTATAATTTTTCGTATTGATATAAGTCCTTTCCTAAACTTTATGCAAGTCTTTATCTATAGTACATGTATGTGTCTGCACATGTGTGTACGTGTGTGTACTATATGTATAGGTATCGCACTGTAATATGTTCATATTTATAAGTTGGATTATACAAGAATTTCGCTAAGCCGAATCTATCTACAAAGACGAGGAGCAGAAGCGTGAGGTTTCTATCGTCTCGCGCTTTTAGTAAGATCGATTGGCTGTTGCTAAGCCTCTAATTTTTTTTTTTTTTTTTTTTTTTTTTTTTTTTTTTTTTTTTTGAATTCTCAGTGATGCACAGGTCTTTCCCCAAAAGGCAATTAATGAAATATACAGAGTTCGCTATGGTTCTTACTTAGTCTAACAGCAGAGAAGGAAAAGAGATGTGGGAGGAGCTAAATTGGCTCGTTTTTTTCTGGAGATTTTTCGCACTTGACATTTTTCTCCCAAAAAAACATATCGTGTTTCTACTTCTCGTTTTCAATTTCACTTGTTGTTGCTTTATTTCGAGTACGAAGCTGTCTTCCACGCTCTTCGTATGAGAGATTACAGTTGTGTAACAACAGCAAAAATAAAGTCAGACAGAACAACGCATAGTTATTGCATGATTTTTGTTCACTTTGAGAAAAAATAAAAACTAAAAACAAAATGAAAGAGAAAATAGCGAAAAAAAAACAAGAATCGCTCTTCGATGAAAAGCGAATATTGCGCCGTGACTATAACGCTGTGACGTTCCCGATTTCTCAATATCAATATCGCATCACAGTGGTCTGTTTCCAAATACATACATACACATAGGCATTCGTATATCTGTCGTATGTTTCGCGACAGTCTGCAAAAATCTCATACGACTGTCACAGCCGTGCGCGAATCCAACTTTCGAGTTCTCTCGCGTTCTTGTTCCGTCATCTTATAAACTGTATTGCCACTGGCGAAATACAAGATTTTCACAAAAGAAGGTGAAGAAAATATAGGAAAACATGCAGACACACAAGATCACATAAATTACTATCTCTAAAATCCAATCTTTATTTGAGCAAAAATATTTTTCAACGAAAAAATATTCGATCAATTTAAGTATTTATATTAAGTATATATTAAATATATATTAAGTATATATTATAATTAAAAAAAAATAACACAAGCTTATAAGATTTTTCTGTTTGAAAATAGATAACGATTTTTGCTTTCGACAACCATGACTCATTCCCAAGCAAATTATGAAAGTTTTAAAATCGCAGATTTGCGTTATTAATACGTATTAAAATAAAACGCACAATAAAAGATTTCTGTGCGTACGTAGAAAATATGTCTACCTTTTTTATATGAAAATCCTGTATACTGTCTTTACTGCTTGACTAATTAATTTCGGAGACCATTCACGATAGAAAGAGAGAAAGAGAGAGAGAAAGAGAGAGAGAGAGAGAGAGAGAGAATCAGCTAAGAAGCGACGCTATATTTACAAACTGTTTGATGCACTGCATCTCGTTCTTTCGGGTTTCGACGAATCACGAAAGTTATATACACACCCTGACCATTTCGGCTTGGATCTTAGAGAGATTGCACTTATCCAGATGAATTCGCACTCACTTGCCAAAAGCGTTCACTCTGCTATTTTCGCGTTTCATAGAGAGACGGATCTCGAACAAGCTGCGTTGACACACCAAATAGATTCTGTCTAAGATTTAACAGCGCAGTTAACTGTTCGCATCTTTGAGTTCGCATCATTACAATTCGAGGGGTAATGCCTTTCTATGTAATATCGTTGATTCGTGTATGATGACTGATTGTTTTTTCTAAGCACCTTGTATCTGCTTCTCTGTAATGCTCTAATCAATGTTGATTTTTTTGCGGAAAAAAAACCATTTTGGTGAATATTGATTCTCATCTTACATCTATCCTGGAATAATCTCCGTGATAATCCCAAACTATTCATTGATCCTATTTTCCGTAATCTTCTTACGTTTACATCGGTCTTCGCAAAACTGTGAAACGTTATTCGGCATGTCGTGCCGGTCTCGTCATACACCACATGTTCACATTTATAATTTTCTAGACACAGTCGATCCTTTTGTAACATCATCTATCGCGGGTTTTGTCGACCCATGAATATTCTTTTCAAGGCCAGATTGTTACTCGGAAAGAGAAGTCAGTAAGCACCTCCGCCTTCACAACACCTCGAAGCGTTGGTTCGCGACGTCATTGTCCCGGTAGCTCTTTCCCGACATCAGTCGATCGTCCGTGTCGACGGCGTCTTCCGATTCGTCGTCCTTGTCGTATCACGCGGGCGAGAAGGGCCTGTGAATTTTCGGATTCGGTGGCGGCGTAGCGACCCTTATCAGCCCCTGACCCTGCGACTGATTTTGAGGTGTCGGCTGACGAGGGGGCGGGCTACCTCGAGAAGAGGGGGTGTGCGGACTGGGTACGGCTACTCTTAGCGGACCCGTAACCGATAGATTCGCCGCCATCAATGGCGGACTATGAGCCTCCGACAGACTGTCCGACAAACGGGATAACCCACCGTCGGACAACCGTGACGTTTCGGATATCCTGGATATTCCCTCGGATAGCTGATGCTGGGGATGCGGGTGATGCAATAGGCCGTCATGCGGGTGGAGTCTCGGCGGTGGTAGTCCCAGCGGATCTGGCAATCTGTAATCGACGAGAAAAAACACTGCATTTTCTCTGGAGAAAATACAGTTGAACAAAATCGCGATCTATTATGTTATGCAACTTATAAAGTTTTTATTTTGTGACCAAAATAATAGAATATGTATCGCGACACGATAAAGTCTCGTAAAGACGAAAACAATTATATATATTGAACTCTCTTACCTCGACGCCGGATCACCTCTGGGCCCTACGGCTTGAAAAGGACTCGACTCCGCAAACCTGAAAATCCCTCCGCCCGGCATATTCGGGTGATTAGGCTGCGGACTATGCGGTCCGAATCGGAAGCTCGTTGGCGGGAATTTGAAAGCCGTCGTATGGCCGAATCGAAAATGAGTCTGCGTAGCATCGAAACGGAAATTTAAGGATGGAGGCGGTAAGGGTCCGAGGGACCCGAGGGGAACCGGAGAGGGTTGGTGGTTCGGCGGAGGCGAGGAACTCGGCGACGGTGGTGATGTCCCTCCGAGGGAAATGTCGGAGTCCTCGCTGCTGCTGCCACCGGGACCCGGGCTTAGAGTGCGTCTCGCGTTTCCGTTTCCTTGGCCCGATTGTTGCTGCATTCTGCTGCAAAGAACGCGTAATAATTTGCGATTATATCATCTGAAATTATCGGCGCATATTGAGAGAAGCTTGAAGAATCATGAGAAAATTCATCGATAAGATCGCCCGAACAACAAAAAAGTAACGTTAATGCAAATTCAAAAGTAGAAGCGAAATACTGTTATATTCAGATCTGTACAGTACAGAGAGGGAGAAAGAGAAAGAGAGAGAGAGAGAGAGAGAGAGAGAGAGAAAAAAATCAACAGAATATAATACTTCTGATAATTCAAATTTACAAAAGTCACATTATCGTTGCAATAAAATTAATAATTAATTAAATTTACATGTGAACATATATATATTCCCGCACAAACACCCTGCGAACGGCTCGTAAGACCATATATTTATTCATAGTTTGTTACTTTCACGAGCCTTAGAATCTTTAGTAATTTAATAAAATTAATGTTTGCACAAGAGAGAAGGCTTGAGAGAGAATATTCTCTGTATCTTTCATGTTTAATTTCACCAGCTGGGTTGTGCTTTGTTGCGCCAGGTCAACGACGGAGGTCGTGGATTAAAGTAAAAGATTGTTGGTTGTTTGAACTCTAGAGACTGTGGTCAGTTCTGGACGGCGGGAGTAGCAGGCGGGAGCAAGGGCGCGTAGGTGTAAGCTTGTGGTCGCTGTGGGAATTTTAATTCATTCCTGTTAGAGAGAAGAGAGAGAGAGAGAGAGAAAGATGGCACACATAGTATGCCATAGTGTATACACATGGATGTGCACGGCCGCTGAAAACACTTTGTTTCCAGTCATCGCCACAGAGAGCGCGCGGCCGTAATTAATGAGCGCGCTCATCCTTCCTAAGTGAGAAGGTGAGGATTCACGGGAGAATAACGACGATTCTCGACGACGGGGCTCTCTCACATATAAAGGAAGGGATCCACCTCATTACTCGGCAGATCGCGGTCAGATACGGAAAAACACGGTAAACTTCACACGCGTGCGGTATACGTGCAATGAAAATGACGGATGACCGTGCGTAACGTAACCGTGTGTTCGGTCTATATGTAGTCGTTGCGTATGTGCCGATCCGCACATTACGTCGCCAACTGAAAAGCACGGGCATTTTCTAAAGCGGCAATTAGGAGGTCGAAATCGTCGCGATATCCTGCTTGGAATGGAATTAACTCGTTACAGCCCGAGAGAGAGGAGGGAAAGAGAAAACTTACGAAGTCGCGATTAACGATCCCGAGAATCGGTCTTATTGAATTATTCGACCACGGAATTCCACGGCAAAAAAGCGCAGGTACTACGCTCGGATCGCGCGTAGTGACGGAAAAAAACAGAGGTCGGTTCGACAAACGTCGTCGCGTGCATGGAAAACCTGTTACTTCATCGGCAAACGAACGATCGTGTTTATCATCTATCAACTCGCGACTGCGCGAGTACAGAAAGAAAAAAAAAAGAATTGTTCTCGCTTGGAAATACAAGAAGGAAAAACGAACGGTTCCGCTAAAGCATTCCGCTAAAGACAATGAGGCGTCGCGGTCGTCTTAAAAGCCTCTCGGCCGCAGATCGATCCTGTAGCGGGGCTTCCGAGATCCTCTCGTATTTTCTTTGCTAATCGAGTCTCGAGTCGGGCCCGTACTGTTACCACGGTAACGCCTCCTCGAGAGGCGGAAACGTCGAATTGTTCCGTTCTCTCTCCTTCCCGCGATCGGGGAAAAAACCCCCGATTACGACGAATGGTAACTTCCAAGTGACAAAGAGAAAGATGTGTGCGTTCTAGACGCAAATCGATTTTATTCTACAAGCGATATATCTATTAAAAAAGTTTTTAACTTTTTATTTTCAGAATAAGTAACATAAGAACATCAGAACATATTGGCATAATGTTTGATAAATTAAAACCTTTGCGCGCGCGAGCGTAAACACATATGTGTGTTTTTAATGCACTTAAAATATATTTTGTAATTACGTGTGCGCAAAAAATTGGTGTAAAAAGTCTTAGTAACGGCACAGGAGTTAATGACGTTTTTCACGAGCCTTATCGCGCTCGAAAATATACGCCTTCGCTCGACGAGGTTATTTAATTAACGCCACAAAAATACGTCTTGCAGTTTTATGATTCTGTGTGAATATTCATGCAAGCTCCTTTTTCATCGCGCCTAATGGCGTATACTCAGATAGATTAATGTGACACGTCGTAGCGGAGGCGAATCCTTCCGACGATGGCGTTGAAATAATCTCCGATCGTACGTAGTGGCGCGGTGCGACTGAAGAGCTAAAAAGTACACGACGTGTTAATCAGATGAAATAGCGTCCTGCTCTTGCCAACGCAATCGGGACTTAATCGTGACTGAATTATACTCGTGAATAATGAAATAATCGGCCGTGAATATGTGCTGGTCGATTTTGATTGTGCACGAGCGTACGATCCGTGTTGGCACGAAAGACACGAGCGCGTGGGGCTATTAAAACTGTAATTCAAGATCAGCTATCAATGTCGTGTGCAAATCGAATTCCGTTTCATTACTTTTGATTTTAATTCTCTTTGTTTATTTAACTCTCTCGTTTTTTTTTATCTATTATCCACTATCTGTGTCTCGTACATGCGTTCTCTCGTTTCTTCTTTTCTCTCCGCTGCAACTTTTAGTAAAAAAAATTGCAATATGTATTTTTTAATATTAATTTTTTTCGCCGTTTTATTTGACGATAAATTTAATTTTTGGATTTTAAGGTTCCTCTTTCTTTTTTTTTCTCTCTTTCGCATTCTTTCACCTACACTCTCGGCCTTTCTCCTCGCCCTTCACTCACGTTTTCGCCTTCATACGCGAGACATCCGACGCGTTTTAATTATGCTCCTGGACCGCTGGCCTTTATCTTGGCCCTTTCACGAGATACCCGCACGAGGCACGACTTATTATGTCCCGGGGCCTTCCGTTCTACACGGTATTCTATGGCGATCGTACCCCATTGAGATCGTCTTAATGTCGTGGCATTAAAGCGCGGAGACTCGGATGTCAATTTTTCGGCGCTTATGAAAGGAGTATTAAAGCACCGCGGTTCGCATTTCGCATAGCGCCGCGTTCCCGCACTAATTACGTTTTAATAGGCGACAAATTGAAAGATTTCAGTACACACGCAAATGGCAATATGTGTGATTGTCTGCAACAATTGTGCATTTTAATCTTATGCATTTTTTAAATTAAATTATTTTATGATAGCTTTTGTTTGAATAATTATCTAAACTTTTCTAAATAATAGAACAACAATAGCGCTTGTGGAATTGTCAATGAAATATTTCTCTTTCTCTTTGTTGTAACTTGTGACATCATCTCTGTCTCTCTTTCTTTTCTACTTTTTCTTCTTAACATTTAGCTGATATTTCATTGCCATTCTTCAATTTGCAACAGTCATAATGATTAAATTGCATTTATAATCGTCGCTTAATCCGATCGATAGCATTTTCAGTCCATTACATTAGCGTGTGCACGTAATAATTGTTTCTTCACCGACATTATTGCTTATGAATTTACTACACATCTTCCCGTAATGTCTTTTAAATATCTTTTCACGAACATGCGCCAATATAAGGGATTAAGTACCAAGAAGGGATTCGCTAGGGAGTGTGTTGCTAGAATAATTTACGATCGAATTATGCTGATCTCTTCACGGCGATTAGCATTGAATTTTTCGCCCATCGATGTTCGGGAAAAGATTAATGAAGCACACGCCATTATAATTACTACCTCGGTCAGTAAACAAACTTTTTGCATATTGTCTTAGCGTTGATAACTTCATTTGCGGAACAATACATGCGGGAACTGTACAATTTTAATAGACTGGGTCGATAAAACTTTATTCTTTCTCAGATGAAATTTGTGTGTGTGTGTATGTGTGTGTGTGAGTGAGATAATATTTTTGTCTTAAGTATTTTTATATAATTTCTTTTATGTGAAACCCGCGTATATATAACGGTGTGTAGAAACGTATTGAAACGTTTGTCTGAATTGCGGATAAAGACGCTTAATCCGCTTCTCCATCGTTCGTTCTTTCGCGTGCACTAAAAACGATTTCGTACGCACTTCGTTATGCACTTACGTGTTGCTTGCTCGCTTGCGCGCGCGCGAACTCGCGTGGCGAATCGCAGCGCCGAAAGAGCCGCGCGATGGCAAAGGCCAACAGGTGACGTTGTACTTTCGGCGCGAGAGACGGCGCGGTGGTGATTAAAAAAGAAATTCATCAGCAAGTCTGGGGGAAAGTATCAGGTGCAGCAACGTCGGCGGAGCCCGAGCGCGCGGCGACGAGGCGGGAGACGACGACGATGCACCGCCGGTCGTTCAAGTATTTATGCCGCATGACGAGTCACTTTTGGAATCCCGCCGTATATTATAAAGTATTATGCACGGGGGACGATGAGACCAGGTCTCAAACCGTGACGGAAGCTACTGTAATTACGCGCAAGATGGTCGTGCCCGCGGCAGCGGGCAGCCCCCATTGATCCTCGATCGAGAAACACGCGGTGAAAGATGCGCGGCTTTTGTCCCGGACACCGAAGAGATAGACAAGTGTCTCGGCCGTATATATTCGTATTATTCGGAATTGCGCTGAGAAATTGCGTCGTCGTCTTGTTGCTGCTGTCCTTGCTTGTGATTCTCGTCGCAACGTAATGTCTTGTCGTATTAATGCGACAAGTTGAATCCGGCGCTGTGGCACTGAATATTCTCGGAGAAGACTGACTTTGAAAATTAACATACAAAATACGCGATACGCGCTTCTCTCAGTTTAGTTAGTGATACATCCATTTCTTGAGATAAACAATTGCTCAATTGCGTGATTCATCAAAATTAACAAACAAAAAAAATTAATAAAACTAACAGACACACTGCCGACATACATGTACACATTCCACTCTTCGACACTTCGAGTTGAAAACGTGATCATTGAGCAGACGACGACGACGACTCGATTCTTCAACTGGCGAGTGAGTTCGCGTACGATTGTCCATTTCTTCACAAGGCGTAACGTCTCTAGTAAACAAAAAAAAAGAAGAAACAACGCGATCGATTTCGATCCGATATCACAAGCGGATCTATTTTACGAGCCTGCGAGAGACTGACGCGGGATATCGTTTTAACAGAATCTAACCCCCGTGTCAGGGAACACCGTGGATTTCGTGCGTGGTACGAGAGAGACCACCTCCCCGGCCTTTCCCCTCTCGCACAGATCCACCCCGTGTCAATGCTAAATACCCGGTACGCACAATGGAGTACATATCGTTCGAGAATCTGAGCCATACGAAGTCCTCCACAAAAGGTAACTGGATACCGGTACGAGGAAGAAACGGCATGTGAACAGAGGCTCCGCGATTTCAAGGGAGGTTACTACGGACCCCCTCGTGTCTTTTTTTTTTCTCTTTCCCTCTCCGCGCGCCTTCCCGCATGTCCTGCCTCGCCTGCGTCGTTTCGCTCTCGTTTCTCAACTTTTTTTTTTTTTTTTTCGACGCTAGCTTATTTTTAATAGCCGCTAATAGAGATGTTAAAACGATACGGGCCCTCTCGCTCGACTCGGAACCCGATGCTCAATTCTTTTCTCGCTGTCGCGGAGGACCTCTTTCTCACTCGTCCCGATTTAACCCTTCGCTTGTGTCTTTGGAGAAAAGCGCGATGCGTTCTGGCGCGTTCCATTTACGATCGTGAAGCGAGTAAACAACGTCAATGAAGGGTTGTACTGAAGTATAAAGAAAAATTTGGCTTGATTGATAGATTGACGAAACGATGTGATCTGATGTTCAAATCAAGATTTATCCGTTTTGAAATAAATATTCGAATAATAATTCAAAATAAAATAATTGAAGTGTAAAAATAGTTATAAAATAATGTTTTTTTACTTTTCATTTATCAATTTCTTTTCTTTTTGAATTGTATAAAAAACATTACATTTTATATAAAAAAAATAAAAAATACTATTAAAAACAATTTTGAAACTTTAACACAAAATATTGTGCGAAACAAAAGTGCGTAAAGGAAGCGCGATACGTCGTCGTTCGCACAATTTTATTACACCGCTGTTCCCGTCCGCGATGTTGCATTAGGCGGATAACACGCTCGAAACAAAGAAGCAGGCCTGCTCGCGCATTACGCCCGGAGACGTTCGAGTGGCAGCACGATGAGAGCGAGGCAGCATCGCGGACAGGTAGCCCGTGATTTGCAACATTTTTATCCGGGGTTAACATCGGGGGACGTCTCCTTGCTGCAGCATGACGACGAGGAGGGAAATGACGGTTTGCATTTACTGGTCCCGGCCACGAGACGGTCGGGTTGACAGGCCAGAAAGATCTTTCTTTCCGTCTTTCCGTCGCTTCGTGTCTCGGGAGCTCCGAGAAATCGGGCAAATGTTTGCTTGCGAACAAAGAGTATCCACTGACGTGGCGACCTTACTTGTTCCGCCGTCGTCGTGCAGGCAACCAATCCCGGCAGCTTCTATGTATGTTTGAAGATTTTTAAGTGCACGATGCATTGACCGAAAACCGATACCCACGCGTCTCCCATCGCGATCTGAGACGGATATTTCCTTTCTAGGCGAATTTCTAGTTTGCTTTGGGACAAAAACATTTTTACCGTCACGTTTGTAGAAAATGAGAATATGCCTCGCGCAAATCGGTATTTAGTTCTTACTCAATTTTTTTCTTTTTTTTTTCTTTTTTTTTTTATTGATACTATCACTTATGCTAATTATAATTGTATCTCATTAATAAAATGTTCGTATTTGTGCGATCGAGTATATTTACATTTTGAATCGTGTACACGCGCTGGCTGCATCGAGTGACGTTACCTTCACTTACTTTGAGCGAAATTAATTATCCGACATGTATAAGTCAAGCAGGATAATTTGCGATACGTTATCGGCTGATATATATAATTAATAATATCGCGTTGTAATACTACCAGCAATCTCGAGTTGCATCACGAACATGTAAACACACACACACACACACATACACACACACGTTGAATTCAATATTACTCAAATTATAGCTTAACACGATAGCGCACACATGATAGCTATCACATTAATTTTGCAGTCCATTAATAGATACGTATAATAGTACTGATTGTAATAGCACTGAGACCAACCTTGATCTCGGACTACAAACACATGAAATGTGCAATATATTTATCAAAAATACGTCTAAGTTTTTAATCAAAATTTTTTCATTTAAAAAATACAATAAAGATCCGGTTTTATAAAAAACATCAAAAATGAGAGCATATCAATTTTTACATTCGTCATTATGAAGAATTGATTGTCACATTAGCAAAATAGGCATTGCACGTCTCTTCCCTTCTCGGAAAAGAACGCGCTCGGTGACTAGAGATGACGACAAACATTTTCCTACAGGAGCGTAGACATGTCGAGTGTTTGCCCAGGCGGGTTCATACGAGATACCCAAGATTCCCTCCTGGCCATTCTCCGTGGGAAAAATCTCCGAAAATTAAATCCTTATCCCGGTCCTCTATAATAACGAAGAAGAGAATATGCGACGGCGCTAATCCTGTTGTCTCAGTTTTGTACACGTTTGCTCCGAGCAGCCGACAGAAAGAAATTACCTATCGATCTTCATCTCGGGCAAATTATCCGCGCAACGAAAAAAAATGTCATCTGCATTGGAGCGAAATAAATGAAAGAAAAATTCCGAAACGTCTCTTCTTCACGAGCCCTAAAACGTGCGTTTGCGTTTTTTGTTCGAGCAATCGCAAATCGACAGCTTAATGACTCGAGTGTCCCTAATCGATTACCTAAAGTGTTTTTAAAACGAGGACCACACCATCATGATATGCTTCGTGGAATTTTACACTAATTATCGGATCTTGTTTTTGGTTTTATTCGCTTCCGTGAATCTTACACGATGCGACATGGTGCATCGAACGATATCTGCGCTTCAAGTGTTTTACAGCTGATCAAAGAAAATAAGCCGCCAACATTTTTGACGAAGGATCAACAAGACACGGATATTAATAACACTTGAACTTTTTAAAGTAGAATTACGTTTCGAGTAGTCAATCTTTTGATAGTGAAACATTAGCCGAGATAAATTTTCAAGCATTTTCTTAACGTCAACTAATGCATTTTGCATGAATTTTGTTTGGGTTCGCCACGAGAATTAGAAATTACCGCGCGTGTGAATACTTACTTACTGGGACGCGCGGGAATTCGGCGTTTCATTTAATTTAATGACCCGTTCTCCAAAGGAGAGACGCTCGGATACGTACATCAGAAATCGCTCGGTAAATAATTAATATGTAATCAGACTCTGTTTGTGTGCGCGAGAGCGGTAGGGACACGAATGTCTCGTCTCATAAGGTAGCAAGGGGGCGTCATCGAGGCAACGCCAGAACGAAGGGTGTTTGCCGGCAAACATTGTGAAGGGCCTCTTAACGTATCCTAAACGTGTGCGTAGGGTTCTTTTTGTCAGGCGAGGTGACGCGGTAGATGGAATCAGAGAGAGAGAGAGAGAGAGAGAGAGTGAGAGAATGACAAAGAAAGAGAGAATAAGAGAAACTTACGATGTTCATCTACTTGCTTTTCACGGCGGATTGACGCGGAAATGGAAGGTTCTTAAAGAAGTGCCCGGGAGAAACAATGAAAGGATATGTCCTCCTTTTTTTTTTTTTTTTTTTTTTTTTTTTTTTTTTAAACTTTCCCCTGCAAGTAGTTATACAAATGCTTACACACCTTTTAATATATAAATTTAGAATTTTTGCTTAAAAACAACTTTTGTTTTAATTCTCGAATTTTCACGGTAATTTAACATTGGATACGATTGCATCTCCTCCGAAACCTCGTCTTCAAGCAGAATCAGTTACTATATTGTATCGGAAGAGTATTTCGAGAAGGAGCTACTTTGTAGGTGGTCGCCGGCGGAACGAATTCTAACTGTTCGCGAGACTCGGGGAAACAGGACGAGATCGAAAGAGCCGCTATACAATCGATGCCTCTCAATTATCGCATGACGAGGAGAGGAGAGGAGGAACCTCAATGGCATCCGATTGAGGCACGCGCCGTCGCTTAGAGGCTCTCCGAGGTTCGAGGGCCCTCGAATCGATTCGAGTCCCGTGGCACACTTCGGGGCAAATTAAGTTTCGCTCCTGAAATATGCCCTCTCTCTCAGTTTTCTTCCCTCCCTCTCTCCTCTCTCTCTCATCCTCTTTCTTTCTGTGGCTTTCCTCCGTGCACTTCGTCTCTGTCGGATCTCGTTCGGTGGCAGCGTTGCGAATTACCGCGAGACGTTTATTTCGTCCGCCCGTCGAATAGAGAGACGCGGCGAACGAAAATTCTACGCCAGCCGGATGAATAGCCCGTTTTCTTGCAATGGATAAAAAGCGGATAAGGAGCCGCTCCGTAAAAAGCAACCCTGCTCGAGCCGCCAAACGCCTGTTTAGAATTGCGTTTTTTAACACTTAAAAATAGCTGTTTAAAAAAACAAAGAAGATACAGCAATACCTTTATTCATTCAAACATACGCGCAAAAAGTCCGCGACGTGTTCACTTTTAGAAAATGGAATGAAATAATTGATGTATTACAAATCTCTTTCTTTCTCTCTCTCTCTCTCTCTCTCTCTCTCTCTCTCTCTCTCCGTGAGATCGTGTAAAAAATCCGAGGCAAAAGTCTCGAAAGGCGAGCAGCTGCAAATTGCTTTGGACCGGTTAACAAAAATGCACTCCGCAATCCCCTTGATGGATACACATCGTTAGGCGGAGACACGGCGGCGGAAGAGATCTGCGCGGATGCAAAAAGAGGAGGCAGCCTCCGGTAACCTCTCGCTTGCACCGTGACGCACGCTCAATTAACCATATTCAGGGGAAAAAATTCGCCGTCCAAATTCTGCGCGACAGCCTGTGAAGCCTGTGGCTCGTGTTTACCGCGAGTTCTCGATCGAGAACCCGGGAGGATGTCCGCGGAGGAGCGTATCGCGGGCGGTCGGAAGAGAAGAAAAAGGCAGAAAAGTGCGGGAGGCCCTATTGAAGTCTATCGTTGTATCGTTTTTCAAAGAGTTTCCTACCTCTTTCTGTCCTCACTTCTTTTCTCGACTCTCTTCTCGCACACATCGTCTATCTCTTCCCGTAGTCCTCGTATAACTCCTTCGGCATGAAGGAATATCGTATACGCCGCGGTGAAGGTATAAGATTTCACGTGTATACGCAGGATGGATCAGATTGGTCTGGCCTTAAGCCGTCGCAAATTACCCCGTAAGCCTTTTAGTCGTCGTGTGTGTTTGGCTGGCTGCGCCCTAGACTCTATCCTTCCCCTTTCCCTCTCTCTCTCTCTCTCTCTCTTTCTCTCTTCCGTCTTCAGCTTGACATCCGTCCCTTCTGTTATCCGCGCGCGTTATTATTTTGTTGCTCCGTAATATTCCCGGGACCCCCGTGGGGCTTGCCACTTTAAAGAGAATCTAACTGGAGCTTGTGCCTTGGGGGTACATCACAGAAATGATTCTAAACGGGGCATTGTTATAGTTAAAGACCAAACGTTTTTCAATTTAAAAATATACATGAATAAAAATATGTATATAAATAAAAATTAAATTGAACACATATAAATATATGTATGAATTTAAATATTTATATGAAGATGGTGTTTATTTTCTCTGCGTTTCAAAAGTGCGCGCGCGCGCGCGCGATGAATATTTGCATTTAATATTTTAATTTTTTTCATTATTTTTAATAATAAATTATGTGACTTGTGTAATCTTTATTTTCTACAATCGTTTAAACAAGGCTTATAACATACTAATTTACAAAAACACTCAACTTTCGCGGATTATTAATAAATCATTGTAAAATGTATTTAATCGTTTATTTTCAAGCTTAATTAAAGAGCAACTTACATTTATATATATGATATAAAAGATATAAGTGTTCAAACAGTCTCTTTGCTCTCGGATACATCGTCTTTAGCAAGTCGCCAGAGTTCGAAAGACCAAGATATGAAGCCCGGGGGGACGTGGGAGTAAAAATTTAAATTTAACGCAATTTCGAGTGATTACTACGACCCGTTCTCTGATACACCCCTTATATACTCATCCCTTGATTGGCTTACATTGTCGATGCTTAACCGTTTCATGCACCAGTGACCGACTAGGGGGATATCATTGCGCGCGATAGGGGTAACGCTTTTACGGCCCGAGGCTGTGAGTATCGTCATTGTCAAAATTCAAATGTAAAAAATTGTAACGCAGACGTCGATAACGCGACACGCTGTCGCGCATTTCGCGGACGCGGGCTATGCAAGTGAAATCGTTTTGCCAAATTTCATTCGGACGAACAAACGCTTTTGCCAGAACGACCGGTCTGACAAAAAGTTCCAAGTTCGTTTAATTTCACAATTTATTACAGCGTGTACTTTTTGTGATGGCGTATATTATCTATATCGTGCAATGTAATTCTAAAATGAACACACACACACACACACACACACGCAAACAATCGATAACGCATGAATATTAAACGTAGAAGAGAAGAGATTTAAAAAAATTTATTTATATTATTAAAAAAAAAAATATTCTTTTGGGTGCATCGATGGATTATAAATGCGCCTTTCTTTACCATTTAACATTAAACTTCGAACTCTTATCTTTTTTAATCTTTTACGAAAATAATTCAAGTTTTAAGTTACGTAAATCACACGTATATGTAAATGATTGTTTTGCGAGAAAAAAAAAGATTAAACGGTGCATACGCGTTATTCTCCTTATTGCACAAGTATAACGCATGCAGGTATCATCCGATACTTGGCTTAACTATAATACGCACATCTTTCGTGTACATGCGTGTGCAAGTAGTACAGTGCGGGCAGGTATACGTGTACGCATGGAGAGATAGCATCTCATTCAAGGATCAGGATCAGGAGGACCGTGGTGTTGCATTACATCACCGGTTATCCCTAATATACCGGGTGTTCTCTTAACGAGACCGCAAACGAGCGTCGTATTACCGGGACCAGAAGATCGGTCTTTAGCGCTCGGCGAACAAAAGAAATCCTAAAGTTTTCCTTTCTCCTTTGCGAGATGAAGAGCGCGAGGAGTCTGTCACGATCTCCATTCGATTGCTCTTTTCGATATAATCGCGACCATTGGAAAATCTGCGCCGCGCTTCGTTGTGGCGTGCAAAGCCACAACGTTGCGGAACACGTGTAAAACGCATAAATCATATATGCCATTAAAATATCAATGCCGTGTAATTACTTCGCGCATATTAATTGCGCAAACAACCGCAACGGAACGCGAATATATATCACGCGCTGCAAATCGACGAGATACGCGATAATCGCTGGCAAACCCATCATCTTCGCGCCGAATAAAAATATGCGCCGAATTAGCATGTAGATATATTGTCCGAAACGATAATAATTCGATATTTCTTAATAATGCAGTCACACCTCAATCGGAAGAATGTGTACGTGGCAGCAATATAAGATGTAGTATATAAGGTGTATAAAAGAAAGAAAATAATTGTACTAGACTTCTATAATATATCACACATCGCGCTTGTAAATACTTATGTCGCAAGATTTATTGCGTCTGATTAAGCAATTAAGCCGTACTGTAGCGCGCTTTTGCGGTGTTTTTGCTGCGCGCCGTACGGCTCGCTTCCTCGTTATACACTCTTCGGAGTTTTCGATATGGAGAGGCCTGTCAAATCCTCTACATTCATCCGGTTCTCCTGTCGACCTGCTCTTCGCTACGGTATCTCGCGATCGGACGCGAACGAGATATGTTCGAAAAGAGAAAGAGAGAGAGAGAGAGAGAGAGAAGAGGAGAAGGAAAAAATATGTCAGAAATCTCGTCACGGTGTACATCGCGCTAATTGTCGCTATATAATCTACGTGGCGAGACCGAAATTCCAGGTTATTAGAGGCTAACGATTGCGCCGGGAACGAGAAGAGAGGGAGAGAGAGAAGGAAAACGTGAGAGGTGGGACGTTAATTATCGCGGCTAATAACGCGACTACGCGCCGTATAGTTGCAAGAGTCGATCCCCGACTTCCTGACTTATCGTCTCTCTCTCTCTGTCTCTCTCGTCTCTCAATCGCGATATCTGCTTTTTGATATATGCTGTGTAATATATTTTGCGAGAATTAAATGATATATTTTTTTAAATATAAATAACTATGCTAATTAATAAAGATTCTTAGGCTCCGTGAAAATTCTACGAAATATATCAGGTGTTTTAAGAGCCGATCGCTTTCGGATAAATAACTATGTGGTTTTATTAAACAAAAGAAGAATTTTTCTGTTTTGTGCAGTCACATAAAGAGATGAAAAAATCCAATAAATTTACCGATGCTTTTTGTAGATAGGAATCTTAAATTATCAAGGTTTTAAGCGCTGTCTCAACGCGAAATTAGATTTATCAAGACGAGAGGCGCAGAATCGAGACGTGGAAATCGAGCAGCTTCGTCGGGCAAAAATCCGTTTAGCTAATTTTTGCCCGACGACGCGCCCCCCACGGCGCCGGTTGTTGATTCATTTTATTAATTTTTCTCATTCTTCGCGATAACTCGATCGCGCGAAGCAAACAGCAGAACGGCGACGCATTTGCGACGAGTTAAGGATATTATCAGCAACCACCCCAAAAATTCTGTCTGTTCTGCCGTTGAGATACTTCGTTTTCTTTCGCTGTGTAAGAAAGGCAGTAGAGACGTTTTTTGTTTTCTTTATCTATAAATTGATAACTAGACGCGTTTGTTTAAAAAATCTTATAAATATTTTATTACGACTATTTAAACACTTGTTTCTATACATATTTATCTCATGGCTTTTTATATAAAATATAAGAGAGATGCGCATCATTGATGGAAAATCCTGAACTATAGAAAGTAGAAAAGATAAACTGATAGGGATGTTTCTCTCAAGTGATGGCGGACGAGTCGTTGACCAGTCCGTTGGGAATAAACGCGCAGCCGGGAAGAAAAATTAAACGCATTCGGAGTGCCGTACGATAAAGCGCGGGAGGTGAAGGTGAATCAATTTCTGACGTGCGCGTGTAAACCAATTTCAGGCAATTTCGCGTCAAGAATAGCCTCTTCAACAATGAATTGACCCACGCGAGGACCTTTCCAATTTTAACCGATCTTGAGAATACTTCTTCGAAAGTGCTCCGGTCGCCGTCTTCGGTCCGGAACCTTCTCTTATATCCCCCCATCCCTGTTAAACGATCATGGAACCACGTCGAATTAGATTCGCCTGAATTTCCCTGACCAAAAGAGAGAGAGAGAGAAAGAGAGATAATTCACTTTGGACTATTTTTCCATAAATCTGACCTCTCAAGTTCTGCCGCAAAAATTTTTCTACGGCTTTCATATCGCAATGCTACTTTTTGCATTAAGCGTGCGTAGAAATGTACATAATTTATGAAACGTAATATTGTCAAAAAGAATATTTTAGTAATTCTACAAATAAGATCAAATGTGAAATTTTTTCTTGTTTACGTTCAACTTCTTTCAATTCTGTGTTGTCATTATACTGCCGTAACACATTGCTCGCATTTCGTCTTTCGAGGAAATTAGAAGAGGATTTGTCGATCGCGTCTCTCGGGAATTAGCGATGCTTCGGCAATTCTGCGGCGCGAATATTCGCGCCGTATGCGTGTGTCCGGAGCGAAATTAACGAATCCCTGCTCCCCGGAGGCAGTGGAATATCCCGCATCCGCGGGAGTGGTGCCTCGACGACGTAATGCCGGATATATATTCCGCCTGATATTGCCAGTCCCTTTTCAATGTATCGAGTTCTTGAAGTGTCAAATTTAATAAGCTGCATTGCTCCCTTCTGACGTGAATGCTCTTCGAGAAGGAAACTTCGAATTTTCTTTATGATAACGTTTAAATCCAGGTGAACTCGTTGCTTTCTTCAAACAATTTTTCTTGATATATCGAAATGAAGAAAAAATGACAGATACGTTTTATCGAAAATATACGAACGAATGCGACAAATATGAATCAAGGTGTAATTGAAAACGTGTTAAATGCAAATGTATTAATGTCACTACGTCTCGAATTTAATTCTAAGTGATCTTCAGTTGATAACGTACAACTTAAATCAACTATCACTTCATGATCAAGTATTAGACAATGCAAAATTTCTCAGTAAACTCTTTTAACTACATAATTTAATACAAAATGTCAAATTAATTAAAAGTAAAGCGTACACTGTTACAGATCGAACATCTTAAAAGTGTTAAGTCTAGAACTGAGAGTTTTGTATATTATATGTATAAATGTTTAACGATTGAACTTTTATCAAATGTATCAAAGCAAACTTTACGCACTAATTCATTTATCTCTAATGCGCATGAGAATTTATTTTTAACGTACCTATTTACGCGCACTAGAAATCGAAAATTCTCAAGATTATTTCTTTGTTACTTAAAGCAAAGTTATATATATACTATATGTAACACCTGCGATATTTTGTCAGCATGACAGAAAGAGTCGTCTAGATGCTGCGTACGAAACAGCGCGCAGCCCTCGTCTATCGATTCTCCGGTGCGCGGCGGTGTCTAGGGAAAGAGCAGGGGAATAAAGGACGTGGCAAGAAGCTGCGATATTACGTTTAAGGCGAACACGGCGCAAACGACGAGCAACTAATTACAGCTTTGATAATGACCAAGCCCTTGTTAAGGCAACGAGCCGATGCTGTTACGCGCGCGCGCACGATATCGTTAGCCACAACGAGATCCGCCTCAGAGTAGCAACAATGTTAGCGCTGTCATAAAGTTTCATACACCGTGCGCGGAATATGAAGCATGCAAAATACTTGTTATAAAAGCGGCAATTTAAATATTATTATCCTGTCATTCCGCGCAAGTGGGTGAAAGATGTTTCGATTTCTTTTCTCTCGTGCCCGTTTTAAAACGTAACACACACACACACACATACGAAACTCGTATCCCGGAAACCGTTTTAATGACCGTGAGCAAAAAACTATCGAGAGAGGATCGAGTGATACCGCGCGAACGGATGAATAGATGGAAGTTTCGAAATTAATCTTCGCATCCCATCGATCCTCCGGTGTATATACTACCTGCAAAACGCGGTAACGGGATTACATGCAGATTTCGTAGCGTGCCGCGACGACGACGTAGCCAGTCGTTGCGGTTTTTGCTTGCGTTTTCGGTAGGTGGACACACGTATACACACGCGTGCACGGCCGCGTGTACGTTACGCGTGCGTACACACGTCCAAGAGAACACACACGGGCACACGCTTGCGCGCCATGCAGATGATATCTCCACGGACGCTGGGCGTTGTGTGTACACGTGAAAGGAGAGCGGGAGCGCAGCAAGAAAATACACGGCCGTGCAAGAAGAGAACCTGAGGATATGTTGTATGTACGTCGGTAGGTAATTAACCCGTTATCTTCGGCATCCTCCGGCCGCGATTAATTTCACGTCTCACCGTACGATATTCTTTACGCGTGTCACGCGTCCGCAACGACATCGAGCGACATTAATCGACCGGGCGACTTTTCAGCCGTGCAACTTAACACGCCCGGTGTTGACTTTTTAACGGGTCCTGAATTTAATGTGGATTTGCGTGCGTGTGTGTGTGTGTGTGTGTGCGCGCGTGTAGTTTTTTATTCGCCGAATAACAGAAGCGGATATCGAAAGAGAATGTAATAAGAATTTTTTTTTTTAGATTTGCTCTTAATACCGTTAGACACGATTGAATTATTCTTGTTTTAGATATTGCGTTATTGTTCTGTAGAAAAATCAACTGCGAAAAAATATTTTCTCTAAGTCTACATTATCTTGGTGTCTTAACGATTGGTTAGAGCATTTTGTAACTTTGTAATGTAGCCGGTAGCATAACCGGTTTTCTTGCTTAGAAAGCGATCCCTTTTTTCAATATTACCGCGCGCACTATCCGCATATCGATTTGTCGTACGATAAGTGGCACCGTGGTGTTGTAAACGGCGAAATAATCGTCGAGAAGCGGCCGACCACTAATGCATTTAATATTCGCTTCGATGATGAAAAAAAAGGATTTTATCGAGAGAAAGAGAGAGAGAGAGAAAGAAAGAAAGAAGAGAGAGCGTCGGCTTTCACGAATCGATGACATCTCGACCACGGAAATCATGTAAGTGCTCGCGGGATCGATGCTCCGGATATGCGATTCGAAAATAAGATTTTGTTTCAAAGTGACGTGTTCTGATTTCGTAAAGTATAATCTCTCTTCTTTTCTCTCTCTCTCTCTCTCTCTCTCTCTCTCTCTTCACGAGGCGTGAAAGACAAGAGTGAAGAATTACTTGTAAAACTTTTCGAATACTTTCTGTCAAAGACTTAAAAGTAGGTTTCTGTTGTGAAGTCCTAATGACGCTCGCAACGTACATTGTGACACACTGGCATCCTGGATCATTATACTCGCGTAACGTTTCAATGTTTTCGCGCGTAATAATCCGTGGCACGCTAATTAGCTGACGATTGCGGCAACAAGACAAGGTAAATCGTTTGGATTTTTGTGCATCCGCTTAAAGAATTCACATGTATGTACCATTAATTTCAAGGTAACGCGTAATCGCAGGATGACGACATCGCACGATGCATTATTTACAAGAATATTGTTCACTCGGCCGTTGATCATATTGCACATTCGGCAAACCACCGCTCGATTCTTTGCGCCAATATTAGTTTTGATATCACCGAGACACTTGCTTTTACATTTCCGCTATAATTAGAACGGTGGTTGCACGCCGCGCGCCGAGCGCATTTACACGTGCACACGCTGCGCTCCGTGCGCAGAATTAGCTGCGCGACTTTGCGCAACGCAAGAACATACTGCACAAGAAAGTTATTACTGAATTTTTTTTTTTTTTTTTTTTTCTATAATTCCTTTTCCTTTCGCCCTTTTCCACGCCCACGAGATAAATTTCTCTCAAGAAAACACGAGCGTGGAAACTAGGCAACTTATTAAAGTGCACTTACGTTCAATCGTCGAGACTGACAGAATTGTATTTATTTGAATTGTTTTGTACTTGACAATTCTAAATTGAGATTTTGTTCGAAAGATCAAGTAACAGTTTTTTAATCAAGATGTTAAAATTTATAAAAAGAGAAACTTGGTGACTGATTCATCTCGTTCACTGATCCCTGAGTCTTTCGAAATCGTCGATCTTCGAACGCATTTTTCGTCGTGCCAAATCTGTCGATCTGTAAAGACAGGCGGCGACGACGGTCAGGTGGCGAGCATTTCTCTATTTAAGCTCTCTCTCTCTCCCTCTCTCTCTCTCTGTCTCTCTCTCTTTCTCTCTCGGCGATAGGGAAAACGTCGATTCGACAAAACTAAACCGGTTTCGAATGATCCTGTTGATCGATTAATGGGTACTTTTTCTTCACGCCGGACGACCGGCACCGAGCGATTTATACGACGCGGTCGTGTTGCTGGTAGTCTTAAAGCCGTCGCGTTACCGGACACCTCCGCTAAAGCGCCGATATTCTATTGCACGGGTGGTTGAGCGCGGCGAATCGCGACGCGGTAACGCGATTAAGCGCGCAAGAGTTGCGCCACGCGTAACGCGAAATTCGATACATAACTGAAATATTCTCGCAATATGGCGTATATATTTCGAACGAATGACGAATTCCGGCAGTAAGTAAAACAACAAAAGTTTTGTAAACGTTACGCGCAAACAAAAAATTCTTTCCTTTACCGATACCATTACGCCACGCGAAGACGTAAACTTATGATACAGCAAGATAAAGCTGTGAAAATTATACCGCGCCGTAACGAGATGGTCGGCGCGGTAATGCGCTCTCTTTTGTGCGCGATACTTTAATTTGTTGTATATGCATGTGTATATGTATATACACATATATTTGCGGAAAGGAAACCTCCGAGAATTAAAAGCTGGACGATGTCCGGTAATGTAATAAAAAAAACTTGCTGTTCAGGCAATGTAAAAACTGCAAAGTTGAAAGTGAGTATAAAATGAAAGTAAAAACTATGATGCGCTCTTTCCTTTTACAATTTATACAATATTGGAAACAAAATTCATGTAAAAAGAACTCTTCTTTCACAGAGTTGGTAAAATACTGCTGAACAGATAGATGATCGACTGTTTCAAGTTTCAAAAGACGCGAGCTCACAAATACCGGCGAAATATCAAATCTCATTATAACTTCTTTCCAGTTGTCTGTAAAATTTGCACCGCTTGGTTTAGCATGTTATTGTTCCCCGGGCCCTTCAATTACACCGGATGGCAACTCGCGAACGGACAAAGACAAAGTACAAACGTGCACGATGCACTTTTCGGTGGCGTAGCACACGGAGCGTATTTTTGTGCTGCGACCAAGCGCGAGAGGTATATACGAGAGAGGGCTTATATCGCGGTCTCGGATCTCTGCCGGTAAAAAGCCCGCTTTTCTCCGCAAATTAAAGGCCCGCGGCTATTTTCGGTGGCGGATGTGACGTTGCAGCCTTCGGAAGTGGCCTTTTTGTCGTAGCTATAGTTGCCAGACTCGCGGCCGGCCACTTAATGGCCAGTATGCTGCCCTTCGTCCGAGTGCTTATAGGGGGATGACGCGGTTCAAGAATGTGTGAAATGTATCACTCTAAATGCGTCAAGTTACTTTAACACTCGCTGCCTTTCTAAAAGACGTCGAAACTAGAACATCCATCAATACAATCGCAAATATATACGCCTTCATAAAGAATTTATTTTATAAAGAAAAAGTGATTTTTGCAAATTTTATATCTCCATTTGTTTGCATCATATCATTGATTTTCGAATATAAATCTACATCACTTTTCTCGACATAGTCTTACGTTACTTATTTACTTATTACGTGTAACTGTATGCGTGAGAATTATAATCGGAGCATAGATAGTCTTACCGATTGAAAAAGATGACGTTTGATATTGAATGGAAGTTCCGCAAAGAACACTTCGTAAAAACCATCGTTCAAGTAATGATCTTCTCCTTGCGCGATAATGATCCCTTGATAATTCGGGGTATATGTAAGAAGAAGCGCTCCGCTGGATAGTAGGTTATAATGATCGTGTAACGAAACGCGGAACCCGTAGAGAGAAGTGTGTGTTTCGTTGCTCTCTTCTCCCTTCTACCGTTCTGTTCTTCATGTGCACGTTGAAAGAGAACGAATGAGATGGCGGTTTCTTCCGTGGGTCTCGAGTTTTAACAGGCGTGCAACCCCGTTCGCGAAAACAACTGCTACGCTAACTGGGAAGAAGTCGTTTGGTTCTCCTCATTTAATTCCAAATGAAAAAAAAAAAAAAACACATGCGCGCGCGTAAAATCGCTAAGATTTAGACATATATAGAATTACAGATTTCTAATTTTTTTTTATTTAAATAAATTCAATTCGATTTGTAAAATCTAATTGCGAAGTAGTGTATTTTCTCGAGTCGGGGATTTTTTTAGCTCGATTCTCGGCAAATTTCATCGACGAGAGAAAAAACCGCGTTTTGCCCGAGCGATCTCTCACGATGAGAAGCAGAAAAGTCGGCAGTTGAAGTCAAGTGTCATTTGCCGGTGGTTACGTCGCATAGCGTGTTCCGCTTTGATGTCGCGTATCATTCGCGATTCTGCGCGGAATTCCGCGTATATATTCCGTGGACCAGCGCGCAAATAATCCGTAATAAGTATCGGGACGGCGTAACGCACATTGAACGTCGCGACGAGGAAACGTTTCGCGGCTAAATAATTCATCACGTCACTCGCTCGTCGATTATGACAACTCAATTCGATTGGACATGTGTGGACAAGGAATCACTGTTAGCATTTAGAAGGTTGAAATGAGTTGGGACAAAGCATAATGGGAACCACAAAAATAAAAAAAACTGAAATATACTTAATGAAAGGATACAAGCACAATGTGATATAATATTGTCGATTGATCTCTCGGCGTTTTCATTGTTTTCATTGTGTTTCCCGTTGCGCGATATTGTGGTGACACGTCCGGTAACAGATACCTACTCGCGCAACATTACGCTCTCACAATCAGTCAATTCATTCTTCCTTTAGAAAGTTCTCCCAACATAGAATCCACGTTGTTCCCGGATACACCATTACGGCCAATCCCAATCTCACGCTGCCATCGAGCGGTCACACTTCCTCGGTATTCGATACAGTACTTTATTAAATTTGATTACAGTCATCATCGCCCGTCTTATAGCCGGGCCATTAGCGACCGAGGCTTGTCGCCTAATACGCCACTCTGGCGCACGAAGATTTATATACGTCCTGAGAGCGACGTACCTTACCGTATACTGTATGTATGTATGCAATAATTAGGATTCGCAGAGGTGACGCACAATCGGTCGTTCTCTTTCTTTCGCTTACCTGCGTTTTCCTGCGCGCGATGCAAAGGTGGCAACGAGTGTACGGGTCGACTCTTGCGGTTAATTATGCCTTACTAACCAGCCAGAGGTGAGGCTCCCATCTGGATCCTGGGGGCCACAGGCCCCGAAGGCAACCACGGGCACGATGGCACGACGATAATCGCAAATTGGATTATAATTTGCGGGAGATAAGTCACGCTCGTCACCTCGACTGCGAAATGGCCGAGAGTGCGAAGGGGGAACGAGAGAGGGAAAGAGGGCCCCGCAGAAAGAAACCGCCGATCTTCTCGAGAATCGCAGCGATCTCTCTCTCTCTCTTCTTCTTCTCCCTCTCCTCTCTTCCGCCTCCTTCCGGCGTTCGCCACCCTCTTCGTCAATTATTTAGTAATTGAATGCGAAGAAGCCGAGAGTCATCGTTTAAATTATCATTCCTGGCAAGCCACCGGGGGCTTATTGTTTATCGCCATAGTGGGGACGCAGGAATGAGGAAGGAAGGAGGGACTTCGAGAGAGATCTCGTCCTCCGCTTCCTCCCCACTCTGCGTGCTTTCCTGTCTCGTTTTTTTTTTTTTTTTTTTTTTTTTTTTTTTTTTCATCGAGGGTTGGTGTTTTGCGGGAGACTGGACACCCCACACGATATCCCTGACCGGAAATTCTGATTAAATAGCGCGATGGAATTGTGGTTTCATCAGCGTCACATTAGTGTTACATGCACGTGTGTATTTTGCATCAGAATTTTAGAAAAAGAAAGAGCGAACAAAAGGATCCGCATAACGACGGCATTTGCTACTCGCACTTATTCTGGTAGGGCCACCACTTTCGACTACTGGTTTAAGGCCAAAATAAGGATGTCAAGTTATTTCGTCTGTTTTCTCGTCGACAACGATATTCCGACGTTAATGTATCCCGTGTAGAATATTGACATGTACATCAGGACTGGGGTGGTAACTCCCCGTCTCACCTTGACAGCACGTAAGAATCGTGTCGTCACTACGAATCGAAACCGAAGAGCGCGATTTGCGCGCGCGTCGATCCTTATCCGGTTAATAAATAGCCCGGAACGTGACTACAATGTTTTGTGACAAGTTAATCACGTGGCGAAGGACCAATCTCCTCCCTCCCGCCTCAAGAGACCCCGCGGGAGCGAGCGCAAACGATGGATGAATCCACAGAAACCGCGCACATATCTATGTAAATGCGCGCGAGCCGTGTTGTGTCTGTACCTAAAGCGCTCTTTGTTTTACAAATATGGCACTCGACGCCACGTCGTCGTCGCCGTCCACGTCGGCCATCTTTGTTTGATGACTCGGCACTAATGCACGCGACTAAATGCGCCGGCAACCGCGTCGATCATCGGCCTCTGATTGGCATACAATTAACATTAATCATGTGGGCCGAGCCCCCCCTCTGATTCGATACGGAATAACTTTCAGCCGGTGTGTTACCGTTAATATATTTAACGTGCACTGGATTACAATATCTTTGGCAATTAGCGCTCACGTAAGTAATCTGCATCTCGTTGACAAGTGAGCGAATGTGGGGCGTAAGATATTTCTACCGAGATATACGATCGGACACATCGGACATATCACGCGGAACGGATCGGAACAAGTTTTTTTTTTTTAAACAAGACAAGATATTTAATAACACACGGAGTTGTGTACGTACATGTGTAAAATAACAGGCAAGATTAGATAATTCTTGTAGTTTTTTGCGATGGAAAAAGAAATCACGTTTTTACAATTTACACACACATACGTGTGTTCAGTTCAGAGAACGATTGCCTACGCTGAATTTAAACAGTATATTATACTTATGTTTACATTCCATTCAAGTTCAAGTAACTTCCTTGTTTTTTATACTTGGCTACGTGTGTTTAGCAATTATCGTTGCCCCCAAGATCATTTTTTTCTTTTTTTTTTTTTTATTAAGTTCGGAGTCACTACGATCAGCATGTGACGAATTCCCCCTCGGCGCTTTAAGGCTTAAAACTATCCTCTTACTCGATCAACGCTCCGCCCACGAGGTGCCCCCCTAGATTTCGGAGCTATATTTGTATTCCTTGATGCTTCAGCCGCGCGCGACGCGAGGCTGGATTAGTGCAAATGGTAATCCCGTAGGCAAAGCGCGGCATTACACGGCGGTGGCAACGGTGTTTTTACAACGGGGGACACGTTAACACGCTTCGCGTCACACTTGTTTCGTGTTTGCTCGCTCGTTTGATCTTTAAACGTCGCTTCATTTGACGCTTATTTGCCTTAGCGAGCGCGGCGCGTGGTGCGCCCCGTCTCGCGTGTCTACGTCCAAGAGTCGCAACACCGATCTGAGATTTCCTCGAGTTCGCCTCGTTTGCGAAGGAAAGGGAACACGTCACGCGAAACAGTGAAAATTCAGAGTAACATCAATTAGTCTAGTATTTGGTAAATATGATAAATAAGTGTGTGACAATTTGATGTTTTATTCCAAAGAGCAATGAAATTTGATACTGACAGTGAAAATATGGAAAATTAAGAATCGTGAATCCACTTGTGATTTACACAGAGAGAAATAACACACACACACACACACACACACACACATCCTTCTCTGAAAGATAGCAACACGGAGTGTCGCGATGATTCCTGACTTCACGCGACCATATGGCCCGGTTGAACAAGCTCCCTTTAATTTGATGAAGTGTTGAGATGTTCAACGTGCGTCGCCGTCATTCCCGCCGATCTAGCTATCGAGAGATTACCGTGTTTCCGGTCTCGCGCCGTACAAAAGTGCACCGTGCCGTTTTTGGCGAGACACCTGGTTGCGAAGGAAACTGGCAGGCCATCGTAGTCTTTCCAAAAGATATGTGTGTGTGTGTGTGTGCGCACGAGCGACGACGATTAATTCTTCCGTAACTCGTCGCCGTCAGGACGCGCGCGGATGTGAAAAATTTCGGACGGCCAGTAATGAGGCGCGTTCACAAAAGAACCGCGCGCGCTCACACCGCCCGGGCGGCCACTGTCATTTGTTCTTGGATCCGCCGGTCATTTATCCTGAACACGGGCTCTCTGGGTTCGCCTTTTGTTGCACATCGTCAAAACAGCATCGCGCGCGGCATTAACGACTCATCCCGCGCATCGCCCTCTATATGGACAGGGGCGGTTGGCAACTACCGTGGCGTTGATCTCTAATAACATCGCTTTTGACAAATTTGGAGTCGATAGACGGCATGTTGCGTGATTCCCGTCGGTCGGATCGATCGACTCGCTTTATCGAAATTGCCCGCAGACTGACGTGTGAAATACATCGATGAAGGATTATCCCGTGTTGAAACTATCCGTCGGGTTCGCGCTTCGGTTGATTCATCGCGCGTATCAAACATGTATCTTAGAAATGGGGGGAGGGAAAAAAAAATTAAATAACACGTAATCGGTGCGTCGATCGGTGCTAACTGACATTCTAATCGCGAGTATATAATCATGCGCGCGTTGAGAATTGAGAATTGCGAGATATTAGAGAAATGTTAATATGTAAAGGTCATCGATAGGTTAACACGTGGCTTTAGGTGATCTAGTAAACGTTATACACGTATTGATTACACATTAGCAACACGTTACCGATAACATTTATGTTACACGCGTGTTATTAAAAATTTAAACAAGCAACACGCGCGCTGCTCGTGTCCGGCCGCCGCGAGTCTGAAATTAACAGTTTGCACAAACAGAAATGTATTAGTCGCACTTATTAGCGCGCATGCAAAATCTGATATTATGCGAAATTACGTCGACTGTTACAATAACTGATTCCGCGGAGTAATGTGTAATAAAATATATCTAATGCGTGATAATTATACATCTCGTTGTGCACAGAGCTCTTTTGCGCAATAAGAAGCACACGCGCACGTTCCTACAGTTAATAAT
The DNA here is from genome assembly GCA_014825475.1 of Pseudomyrmex flavicornis. Classification (NCBI taxonomy): domain Eukaryota; kingdom Metazoa; phylum Arthropoda; class Insecta; order Hymenoptera; family Formicidae; genus Pseudomyrmex; species Pseudomyrmex flavicornis. The sequence continues at coordinate 7,433 of QVNW01001285.1, read as the reverse complement.
CTATGAGAGTCGTTAAGAATTCAGATGAGATATCGCAATTCCTGATCAGCGTTTAATGCTACCTATCTATGACAGACGGGATATTAATCAAATTATTTTTCTAATAAAACCAACAGGATATATCGGTGCGCTCGGACTGTGTACTTCCTGATCTTTTGAACATGTGAACGGGCACACACGTTCAACATCCACGTAACTAGATTTTAAACCAGTTCGCTATTAACGGCGATCATCATCCGTCGATGTGGTAGCCGATGTGATTACACGTATTTCTGAGTATTTATAAGGCGCTGAAGTAACGATACATTCTCTTACTTACAAAGAATACACACACACACGCACGCACACTAACGGTCGCGCATTGAACATTTTTCTTATTGCACGATGATTCAGCTTAATGTCATAGATCTGCAATTACTGCAAATTCCTATTTTTAGAGAGAGCGTGAACAGCGTTAATAATTTTCTGAATAATATAAAATTATAAACTACTTGAGAATGTAAAAAAAAAGATATTAGACAATTAAATAAGGTTTTGCTAAACTGATTTATAGCTACTTGACACATTTAAATGTTATAAAGAAAGCACGAGTTTCATGCGTCGTTGTTCAATCCACTACAAGACGCGTATTACATTCCGGTTATATCCGATGATTCCGGTTGACAGTCAGTGGCATCACCACCCACCAAGACGCCGCTGGTACTATTAGTATCTCGAGACAATTGACTGCCGCGGGTCACGACGGAGTAAGAGAAACCTCCGGAATTTATCGTAATTTTATGTATGGCACAATCAGAGGGCCTCGGTGGCCCAATAAAAAGGAAGGCAAAGCGCATGATTTACCGCCCTTTAAGGAACGCTACTATAAAGGCGGACCTCCACAGCGATGGAGGTTACGCATTTCCGACGCATGAAAGCGATACACTTCGGGATGCATTCTTAAAACAGATATCATTTAAAAAGAGAGAGAGAGAGAAAAACAGCGGAGAAACTTATGAAAACCGGTTCCGTGGTTTAGTTCTCCGATGCGTTTTTGAGGGATCATATTAATTTGTAATTTACAGTAATTTACAAATCGAGATTATATCAGAAAGAAAGAAAGAGAGAGCGCGTATCTAAAAAAAAAAAAAAATACGATTTGTCGAATATACACAGATAGATAGAATGTAAACAGTGCAATTGCTCGTAGAAAACGCTCGTTACTTTACGCGCAATCTTCTTCCACAACGCAATTTTCAGACCACCGAGCGATAATTGCATATCGCTCTATTTCCAAACCGATATAGAGTTACAAACGGCGACATTGTGTATGCGTGAGAATGATTAACCGTTGTTGTGCGCGCGAGAGATGTGTACTTTGAAGCGAATGAAAACCCGACGGGTGTTATTAAGACATTGATCGTCGAAACGATTATAAGCTACCTAACTTTCACACGTACGTTGCGCTCGGCGCGTAGCTTAGCCCGCGGCGAGCGAGCGCAACGCGCGCTCGCGCGCGCATATAGCCGCGCGGCTGCGATGAGCGAATTAGGTGCCTTAAAGAGCGCTGATTGCCTCAGCCATGAGATCGATGTGGGATTTTCTAAGATCCCATTATTGCAGCACGGTGTACATCACGATGCGCGGCGTCGGGTGCTTTGTTTTTGTGGGGGGCAAGCAAGATGAATGACGAGAGGATTAATCGTCTCGGCGGATACGGGACGAATACGTGGCCGCCGCGCCGCGGCTTTAAAACCGTAAGCGTTGCCTTGGCGAGCGCATGTAACCGGTAATCGGGTGCGCGCGTAGTTAAGTAATTTATGCGTCATGCAATCACTGCTACGGATTGAGGCATGATAAAAAAAAAAAAAGGAGGAGCTTGATCTACAAGATTTACTACCTCTTGAGCTGAAGAGACGAAAGCTCTTTCTTTATCTCGCGAACATCAGAGCTGTACATGTATACGCTTCGCTTGCGTGTCAGAAATTGTTTCTTCTTGTTACGTTGTAACAGAGATAAATACATACGTGTTGCGCTCTTTAGCGATATTATAAAATTCGAAACAAAATATTGAAAAGTTTCTTATCTCGGCGATGCCCAAGTTTTTAACTAATGGCCACCGATAATTATAAGTTGTCAAAAGTAATTTGATTCATGTTGCAGAGAGACAAGAGGCGAAAGATCTCGTGTACATGTATACATATATTGTATATATATCTCCCCTGAACGGGAATCAGCTGGTCGCTTTTACCTAACGATCGGAAGCGATCTCGCGGCTCTTATGACTCGGCTGGCTGGTGCGCGCGGTGCAAAGACCCGGCATACTTTGTAACCTCATATACCGTGGCTAATTGACACGCGAGGCATAGGGTATCGCGTCGGGCAGGCGACGATAATCTGGGAAACACACTCACAGTTCCCGCATTATACTTTATAATGGTGCTGGTGGTCGGAGCAAAATAAAAAAAAAAAAAAACCCTCCCGAATGAGGAATCGACGCCGACATTCAATTTTCTTGCTGGATTGATGGCGCGGTCGACGAAGAGGTGGGGGAGAGGAGAAAGAGGATGAAGAGGGTGGAGTAGGTCGCGGGAAGGAGGGAGGAACGCCGTCGGCCGGCGGAAAAAGTCGTCCTGGTGGGTTGGTAACCACCTCCTCGGAACTCTTTTATGCCACGCGAGCTGAACGATCGGCTCTTAATGAAGACGTATTATGTTGTTGTCGAGGACGTATCATTTAATGCACGAGCTGTTAATTTGCTATTTCGTAACCCGCACGTTTTTCGCAGTGTGTATGTACGTGCCGCTTCTTATTTCAGGATAAGCACGATCGTATATTGATAATTGATTTTCCATATCGCAGAAGCGATTATAATAGTGTCAATGTTAATACGTATCGCACACAAAGAAAGGATTACGAGGGGGAGAGAGGAGCATTATGTCGTCACGCTGAATTACTGAGAATCGCTGGATATTATCGAGTAATATTTCTTCCATCAGGATATAGAATTCGAATTCTTGAATTTTTATCTCGGAAATTTCTTCGCATGTAACTCGCGTCGTGTTTGCGGCAATATGCAATTTCTCACGACAAAATTCTTAAATCGCATTCGGGGAGTCGTTGGTTGAGAGGAACAAGTGCCCGCGAGTTACATCATCGCGTCGGGGGCGTCGTCGGAAGAAAGGTTTCGGAGTTGATACGTCGCTTTTGGCGCATCCGGAGCAGCGGTGTGTACGTACGTATCCAAGGCGAGACGAGTGAGATATGTAGTAGGCGGGAAAAAACAAAGCACACACTCTCTTCGAGGACCACCGTGGAATCGAGTGTTACTTGTCTTCGCCGACGCGCCGAACGTCCCCCGCGGGTACGCTTGGAGTGCGCCAGCCGAGGGGGTGAAACGGTCAAATCGATACACTGTTTTGTTTTAAGTGACGCTAAAAGGGTCTGACGAGACAAAACATCGGAGAACATCCCCGTCGCGCTGTCAGTGAAATTTTTGTACCACGACTAACCCGCCTGTTTGCTTGCTATCCTCGACGGTGCCATGATGTTTACGCTTAGACAAATTGCATTGCGCTTTCGTTTCTTCTGGCAACAAAAAGTGAATATTGTCTAAGTCGCGTTCGCGGCGCGTTTCTACGGTACCGTGCATGCAATAACGTAAATTTGATTATTATTATGTGTTTTTTGCGACGAGAAATCTATTAAATTGATAAATTTATATTTTACGAACAAACACAGAACACACACACACATACATACACACGGCGGAGTGAGTGCGGTCGGGCCGATAGAAAAGACTAATTAAAATCAACAGCATTTGCGTAACGAACACAACTTTGACGAAGAAAAAAAAATGTGTAACACCACGCTCGAGCGTCGTACAATATTTTCCAAACGAGCGGCTGTCATTTGGAAAACACAAAGTACCAACAGCGGTCCCTCTGTTAATAAATATGCGCGGTTTTGCGAAGCGCTCGCCGGAGACTCGCAGCAGCGACGGCGTGGTGCGTTTCCTCCCCGGTCAGCCGAGCGGACGCATTACATCGTTGATAAGTTTTTTCAATTCGCGAACGTTAAAAAACAAACGCGTCGCCTTCGGTGCCGGTTGGTCGCGCGCGCGGTCGATCAAAGCGCCGGCATTGTGACGAGAAACACGAATTCCTGGTCTGGAAACGAGTGTTTTAACAACGCCAACTCCCCCTCTGTCTCTCCCTCCACCACCCTCCCGTCCCGCAGAACCTCGTTCCCTTCTCCTTCCCCCCCCCCTCCCCCGGAGCCCGGGCACGGCTCTCAAAATCTATTTTCATCGGCGGACAGATGTAACTTCGCTCTCTCGTGGCAGCGACGCGTGCATCGATCGTCAGATGTCTCCCGCCCTGTTCCCTCCTCCCCTTTGCGCGTACGCTCTCTCTTCAATCTGCAGTCAATTGTTTCCAGCTAAACTGTTTGCCTTTCAGTCGGCACCCTTTTGCCGCGCAACGCTGTCTATTTGCCCCGTTAAATGCGGCGCGCTTTCGAGACGCGCCGAATTTTCGACGTCGAGACGTCGTCGGTCGCAGAGACACGAAACATCGGGAGCGAATAGGGGTGGCGAAGAAGTTTTCCCAGTCGGCTGGGGAAACGATTCCATAATTGATATCGCGCGATTAGGTATCGACAACAAAGTTGTGCCCACAGTTCTCTCTTTTTTATGTAAATTATCTTCCTGGACATAAATAATGTAATCTATCATGTGAGCAGGACAGAATAATTTGCCGATCCTAGACATCAAACGATGTCTCTTCAGCTACGGTTGTCAGCCAGAACGATTAGGTTGGGATTCGATTACGCTCGTGACCGGATCATTTCGGGGAGTTTTAATTTATTTTTACGTCGCCGAGTACATCAAGTGATCATCTTTCTCCCTCCCGTTTTTCTCTCTTTCTCTCTCGCTCTCTTTCTCTTCGATCGTAATCACGAACCACAACTTCGCACGGGGCACGATGAAATTAAGACGCCACCGCGTCTTATAGGTTTTCAATTCGAAAACAATTAATCACCACCGCCGCCCGCGCGTCCGTGCCTTATCCGGTAACGGCTTAATTATAAAACAATCATACTCGGTTGGGCACCGCTACACGTAAAAGACGATCGAGCGCCCTCCGTGGAATATGTGCTAAATCATCTGTTGGTCGTTTGTTAGCAGGTATCGGAGCCTTTTTCCTGGTATAACTACCCGCCATGAGCGCACGAAACAAGAGACGATACCTTCGATACACCGCCGGGGTTAATCCGCCCTCGTTTCTCCTTTGATTCACTTGGACGAGCTTATAAAGTCACCGGGCGTGTCTTCTAAGTGAATAGAGAGCGATTCACCGAGTTTTATTGGTCTCCCAAGTGCCGATCGAGTCTTTTGTGTACGCGCTGATTGCTTTTCCCGTTACAACAATTGTCACAAAGAAACTTGTGACAATAAAAAATCTCATGTACATACAAAGTTATATCGCGTTTGTTGATTATTTAAAATTCCTTGACTGAAATTCGTTGGTCGGAACATTGAAACTGAACTCCCTGCATCATCAAAAATAAACATAATCGAAATGATCTCGTGCCAGCTATATTACGTCTAACAACGCTCTCTCACGAAAGCGATCCGTTTTATACACTCTTATATACAATGACTCTTTCAATCGGCTTAAAAAGTGGCGAATCTATGCGACGGCGAACGAAAAGCGGAACGTAATTCACCGGGACGCGGTTTGTCGGGGGAACATCGAAAAATATCGGCCGTCAATCCGGTGGTGCGTTCTTCCCAAAGGTGGCCCCGATGATCAGGACGATCGATATCTCCTGTCAATCTTCTTCTTTCATTTCTTTTGCCCCCAAAATCACCTCCCTTCTCTTCTCGTTCATCGCGTCCGCCTCGTCGTGGTTTCATTCATGCTCGAAGAATTCCTTCTGTTTACGAGTTTCTGAAGATCGCGGGCCTCCCTGGCTGCTAACCGTCTCGTGGTCAGATTGTTAGTCGCTTAATTAACCGTGAAACGAGCGTGGGGTAGCCGGACACTATAGACGGGACCGCAGGATGGTAGGACATTCGATACACCCTCCGAACTCTCGCGCAAGAGCGACCTCGCTAGTAGAAGAACACGTCGGTACGAAGGAAAGAGAAAGAGATAGAAAGGAGAGAAGGTGAAGTCGTTGGTTTTCTACATACGAGGTAGTCCTTGGAAAACATCGTAGGTAGATACGTACCTGGCTCTAACTAAGGTAATCGGACACCCTGATCACGGGCCGGTGGAATTCTATATCGCACAGGTGGTAGTGGCTACGCATGGTAGAAGTACCTCCTGCGACAAGAACGAGTGTTCTTCTATCTCATTGCTCGAACGAATCACGCGGGAATGACATACTTCTGCGCGCACGGTATGTGTGTGGAGAGAAAGAGAGAGAGAGAGAGAGAAAGAATTATATACTGTTTCTAAAAAGCAGATCCGACTTCGATCTTCCAAAAGCAAAATAAAAAAAAATGCACGTTTGGCTCATGCGCTGTAATTTATTTATATACGAGAAAACTCTTTTCTTTATTACTTGACAAAAAGATACATCGATGCTTCATTGACGTGAAATGTTGTTACTCTCAGCGTAAATGAATGAAGCGATCAATCAGTGTATGCGTCTCATATCGAACATGTGTAATTCGCACACAAAGGGTTTACTTTACACTACTCTCATGAGATTATCTCTTCGAATTACGATCGGGATAACATTCACAAAAGAACACTGAAAGTTCGTACGGTGTGGGTGTTCAGTGGTTCAATACATCGACGACGCGCTAAGTGATCCATAATTTCATTTAACGTGTGTCATCGATTCGCGTATTCCATTCGCGCGTTTCACAAGCGTTTATCAAGCATTATTACATTATTAAAAGATCGATCGAGTGGCGTGGGGAGAATGAGACGGAGGGATTGCAACACGAATCGAGAAGATCAATCTCGGCCGTTGAAGTTTCGGGTGATAAATTTCGCGGAGATCGATACGCGCGCGTCGCTGCTTCTCGTATCTCGATATCGTTAATTATCCGCGTCAGGGCCGCGTTGTTACGGGACGCGTGTAATGAGCGGTGTCAGGTGATCGAGGCTCGTTTGAGCGTATCGGTTTGAGCGCGCGGAGGTCACGCCAGCGTGAGCCATCTTCGCACGTCGGCGTATCTTCCTGAGAAACGCGCGTCGTCGCGGGCATTGTAATCACCGCGTGTGATATATCACACTACATTAGACGCTCGTTTGAGGGGGGAATCCGAGTTCTTTTTTCTCAGTTTCTCGTGAGCAGCCGGAGCTTATTTTGAAACTCGCAATTGACGATATAAAATACGTGACAACTGAGATAAAATACTTATTCAGGTTTAATTGCATTCACTTCTAATTACTGATTTTTGTCTTTAAACGGGCGTGTCAGTCCTGATTTAT
>QVNW01001284.1:0-68183 GCA_014825475.1 Pseudomyrmex flavicornis | reverse complement strand
AAAAAATGACATAATCGCAATTATAACCACATGGTTAGATGCGTCTTGACGAGCTCTAGGAGTAACAAATAGTTTTATTTCGATATTCGGTCTGGAAGGCCCTGATTTTTGCATGTAAATGCATTTTTTGAGTAATTACGGTTTCGCTTTTCGGCCTTATTGGCTAAGATCAAAGTGTATTGATGAGGGATATAATTTATTTCGCTAGTTCGAATTTTTCGCTTTACCGTTACGACCGACCAAAAACGAAATAGATACTACGGTAGTGAAAATAATATTCTTGACTATGTGGGAAAAGAAAGAAAAGTAAGAAAGTGACTAAATGGTGAAGTTTAATACAAATAAATGTGAAAAATAAGCGTGTTATGCTCAACGATTGAGGTTGTTTTTCCGACCTGGTAGGTTTTTTGTTGTTTTGCTCGGAATCTGTGAGCCCGCGAAGCAAAGGAAAATCAAAAAGCGCAGAAGCGCATAGTGGGGGATGTGCGCGTAGTGGGAAACTCTTATGCGCTATATGCGCAGTTTGCGCTGCGCAAATCCTCAGATCTCGGTGATCTCTCAGTGTGACGGACGTATTATCGAGTTGTGCGCGATTGAACATTTTTCTTTTTGTGTTGTAACATTGTCGTATGCAATTTCGTACAAAAGTAAAGTGATTTTCTTCGCGAATTAGTATATATATAAATTTCGTGAAATATACCGCGCAACGACGTCTCCCGGTTAAATTAATCGTGTCGAATTCAGCCTCTTGCTGGGAGCGAACGAAATTACATAGCTTTGCCTAAGTAACATTTTATTCGCCGAGCTTCTCGTTATAGATATTTTTCTCTCTCGATCTCGATATGGTAGCCACGAAGTGCGCTTAATGATGCGTCCGTAAGTAGTCTGCCACGAGACATCTAATTTTACGTACTATCTATAGAGCAGGTCGTCACTATTAATAATAGAGCTATTATTAATAGGAGGCGGTTGTTGGGACAACGGTTGTTTCGCAATTTCTCGATGCGATTCCGCGAGTCCCTTCGGCAAATTGCGTCGCGTTGTCCGTCCGCAACGGCCAAACGTCGACAATAGAGTGGAGATACACCAATGCGTCTCTAGTCTCGTCTTTCGTCTGGCAGACATTACGCGCATAAAAGTCGTTACAGTTCGTCATCGTAATACGTCATATTCGTTGCCATTTCCTCGCTTCTTCTTCGCTGTACCACGACGAAATTGCGAGCGCACTCGCGCTATAACGTGTGCATTGTTTCTTTCTTTCTATATATAGTTTTTGTTTTTTTAAAAGATAAAAGAAGTAACAATTCGTTATTGGCAAGAATGATACGTTCTCGTCTTTCTTTTTAAAATAACGAAGTTGTAAAAAGTGTAAGAAATTTATGAAAACTTTGCTAGAGAAACGCTGAGACAGATCGGAACATTTTCTCAAGAAACATCTTACAATGTTTCGAAAGCTCTGCGTCTGTTACTTTTGTTGTGCAACAATGCTTGAAATATCGCGAGTCAAATTGACATTACTCGACGTGATATTAATTGTGTTGCGGTAGCCTTCAAATGAAATCAACTTTCTTGCCAGTCATAAGTTAAAGTGGATTTATTGACGATTACGTTGCGATGCTCCCGCGTGCCGGCCAACAATAATTTGGACCGAGTTACCGAGCCCCCGTTTATCGGTGGAAACAATGATTTTATATATCCCGATGTGTTATTCACGGTGTGCTTGCAAGTCCGCGCGCTCGTTTGCAATACGGAGATCACAATGCCACGATTTCGTGCCCTTGATTCCAAATCGCTTCAAAATCGCAATTGCGATGAACATTTACGATTGTAAAATGTTTTCAACGCGTTTCCTCGTCTGAACAGACACACCACCGGTCAGGTTTCTCGATGCCAGAAAGTAGTTTTCACATTTCTTCTTTTAGATACACGCGGAGAAAGAAAATCCATTATCCATTATTAAACTTTACCAGACAAATTTCCTGTTTTTCGCGGTTTCAACTAGCAAATAATGTTGAGAGAAGAACATCTCGCAGCTCTCGAAGCAAGAATGACTGGTACTTGTCGTACCGGACACAATTTTTTTCACGGGGTTCACCACATGTCGACCCCTGAGAAATGAATCGCAAGAAGCAAATGGAGGACTTAACTACTTTAGACTTACTTCCAAGTGAGTGCAATGTCGATCCCGAAACAATCGGCAAGAAGATAAATTGCTTTTTCTTGCGATTATACGCTGCACGAGCTTTCGCGCGACAAAAAAAAAAGGCATTACTCTCGAACGCTCATAGCCGAGACCCATCGCTCGAGAAACCCATCTCTCTCCGACGATCTCTGCTTATGGCTCGGAGAAGGTGAATTATTACCTCCCTCTCTCTCTCACAAAAACCACAGAGAGAAGTTCAGTGCAGATTATGCAAATGACGTCGATTCGTTGGCAGTTTCCAAAAAAAAAAAATAAATAAATAAAAAGAAAAAAACCATTTCTCCTAAGTATATAATCTCAATAAATTTCGTTTTGAGTCACCGCACTCAAAAGGTGCTGTATGTAAATCCGAGCGAGTAAAACGTAATTTTATTTTCTCGCTGTGCGGAGTAACAGATAGTCCAGAAAGATGGAGTGTACATATAATACCGTGTGTGTAAAACAGTGTTTCACTGTTCTGTCATATCATTCATCTCGCTACCGCTCAACGATTAATTCGCACAAATTGATTTACAATTGTCAGATCATATATATATATTTTTTTTTATATTGCGAGACAACGAATAAAGAATTCATTTTTCGGAACTTGACAAATTGACGAAATCAAGTCGAATCAAAGCGCTCGATACGCTCGTGGCGTGTATTAAAAATTTACGCGTACCTACAAATCATGTTCACGAATTTTGGAGCTGTTGGTCCACATCGCTGCTGTTTTATCTGGCAGCTAGTTAATGTTTGACGCGTTTCGCCCCGCTATCGTACGCGCGGATATTTTCGACAGGTTTACATTTCGAAATCACTCTTCGCGCCACTCTCGTTTCATTCCTCCTCTACGTTCGTCTCTCGCAACGAACACGAATTTGAGGTGCTCGTTGAAATCAAGGTCCCCGAAAATTTACGATCCATCAAGAATCAACCGTGAAACGCGAGAAAAGTGTATCGTAAATACAAAGTATATCGTAAAACCGATTTATCGCAAAAACCTGTTATTTCGATTGGTTAAATCTCCGGAAAACGTTACCTTGCAATGATTATATCGTTCGACAAATAAAAATTCGTGTCGTACGTGCGGTGATTTCAATTTGAGATAATTCGACGAGATTTGTTTTACGATTAAATTCTGTAAACAATAAAATTGTGTCACGATTATCATATTGTACAGTTGTAAGAGACAAACACGCGGATCTCTTATCCCGCGGCGAATCTTTAAATTTATCACCTTCAATCGTGTATTTCCCCGTAACAGATCGTAAAAGATAAACAGCTGACGTAAAATGTTCTTGCACGAAAACCGACCGAGAAAGTGCTTTTCCTTTTCTCGGTGTTCCCTTACATGCGATATGCCGCATCGCGTTTTTCACGCAGCTTATTAAAAACGTTTAGAGCACACACTTTCGTTCTTCGAATATTCATGAAACAAACGTTTGTTGCTTATTTTTGCGACGCATAACAATAAAGTATTGTCACGTCACACGTACGACGCGGCACAAAGGCATCCTCTCTCTTATGCATAAAAGAGCGTAAGTCTCCGCAAGAGTGTTGATGTTTTTTTTTTCTAACGCAAAACTTGCAAGCGACGTTTCATAAATTAAACATCACGTAGAAAAGAAGAAAAAGTTGACCTTTTGTAAATTTCGTTCTTCTTGCCGTGAGCCTAAAAGAAAACGTTGGAAGTTTTCGTACGTACAAAAGCGATTCATCGATAATTTATATCACGCACTCTTAATTTGATTTTTAAATTAAATAAAAAATAACTACACAATAAAATGCAGTTTAGAGCCGTGCTTCCAAAAAGAGCTTTTTTGTGTCAAATAAATAACTAATAAAAAAGGAGAGTAACTGTCGCAACATCCATTTTGCGTAAACCTGTTTTTTTTTTGTTTTTTTAATTTATTACGATGCACGTGCAGAGATATTCTCTCGCATGTTTTCTTCTGCTCTTCTAGAAGTAGTATCAAACAGTGTGTCATTAATTAATTAATGACACCTGCAGAGATTTCGCGGAGAGCTTGAGGACAAAACAGCCGCGTGTGTTATTCTTGCGTGAATCTGCGTGGGAAATTTGCCAAACGGCACAATGTTGCCAGAAGAATTGTTGCTGGTGCTGGTGCTGCTGCTGCTACGAGACGCGCGGCGCAGCGTGTGGTTGGGTACGGGATAAAAAAACGGGGTGCGCGCATTGTTCTAATTTTGTCGTGCTCAATAGTAAACAGTTTTCCCTCTTCGCAAACTGCGCCGGTGCAGATGCATCTGATAAACAAGCGCGAGCAAACTGCAGATAATCTCGATCGGCCTCGGGGGACTAACTTGTTAGCGTTATCGCAGCGATGTGTATAAAAATCTGAATGTGGAAAAGAGAGAGAGAGAGAGGGAGAGGGAGAGAAGAGACATTTTTTTACTTATGCATACCGTACAAATAAATAATTTGAATCGTCTGCGTACGCGCACGTGTTTTTATTGAAATGTTGTAAATGGATTAAAAATTCTTTTTCCGCGTTTATCTGTTCGTTCCGACAACGAATTAATTAAAATTTGGTAGATCGTGTCGCGCACGTGTACCTATCCGCGTAAAATGTGCGTCGTCGTGTGCGACATCGTTAAAGGACTGCACGTTGGGAATCGATAAATTATTATACATGACACACGGCTGGAATTGTCCAGCTTGTTACACTTAACATCGTTTATTAGCAATCGGATTTTATGTGTGCGCGCGTGTACGTAAACTTTTGACAGCGCTTACACATGTAAGCTGGTCACATGTGAGCTTGAAAATAAAATTTGTACTTTTATAATACAATCTTGTGTTTTCTGATAATAACGTTAGTAAAGTTTTTTTTGCATTATTAGATGATGAGTTTTAGTTTTTGATTTCAAAATTTTTTGGCACAAAATTCTCTCATCCGGGGTTTTCTTCGTTTTTAATAAAAACCAACGCAAGACATTCTGGAAAGGAAAAAACGGATTTTTAGCGTGGAGAAAAATGGAATCTTTAAAAATGATCGTCGAAGAATGTAGAATAAGGAAAAAACGCACGATTTCTGATACACGTCGTATATAGCGCGTGTGCACGGACCGCGCTGTCATTTTCCCAGCATTTCATTTGAAGCTTTCTTTTAGAACTTTTTCATGAGAAGATAAAGAAAAGAAAAAAGAATAAAAAAGAGAGAGAGAGAGAGAGCACATACACGACATATATAAATATCTTTATATATTACCGTCGCTTGTGTGTCAGGAGCAAGTGACTCTTCGGTTAGAATAGAATGCCCATTAGAACTCGCCAACCCATCGGTCGTCGATGCACACGAGACGAAGGACTCTCGAGTCTCGATTTTTGATGAATCCAATAAGCGAGAAAAATTGTCGAATAACTTGCATGCAGACATTGTGCTAAAAAAACTCTTAATATCTCGCGTTCTACTTAAAACTTACGATTCACGTTTTGCACAATCGCTTCTTATAGTTCGATTCTAAAATATAGGTTCTAGTTTCACCGAAAATAAGATATTATAGTCTTGTCTCTCGTAGACAGAACGTGCACGATTGTAATTGAAAATATCAGAAAGGAAAAAGAATCACAACGGATTTCATAAAAGCGATCGTCGGCTTTTGATTGTCGCGCGTAGAATTGCATTCGTTCGAGTGCGCACGTTTCTCGTGTACGTGACGTGCACGCGAGCGAGCACATGTACGTCCGCGCACGTGAATATTAAATTCGCGAACGATGACGAGCGACATATATCGGGATAATGTGTGCCATCGACGAGCTATCGTCGCGCATTCATTGATAACAATCACTGTCACTTCGCTCGTTTCGCGCAATCGCGCAGTGTCGATATGTCGGTTTATAGGTCGTAACAATATGCAGCGACAACGCGAAGTTCGCGCTTTTACAAAAGAAAAAATAGAGAGACATTAAGTTTCTCACCAAGCATTTTTGCGAATTGCAGTTGAGCTGCGGAACAATTTTTGCAATTTACAAATTTAGTTAGTCGCGCGCTTTTCAGCGAAATCGTCAGTGGGCGCAATTTTGTATTCGAGTATAAATTACTGTCTCAGCGGGAACGGGAAAACACGGGCGCGGTTTATCCCAATGTCCCGCGACGTCCTGCAATTCCCACATCCGCGGCGAGACAAGGACGGAATTTATTATAACAGACGATAATTCGAGCGAGATAAGAGACACACTCGGGAGTGGGAAACAGTTTCGTTCTGAAATTGTGTGAGTCGCGCCGCGAAACGACGCGCTGGAGAATAATGCTCCAAAACAATACTCTATTTCTTATACCGCGACGTTTAGGATTTTTATACAAAACGAGAACGAGAATGTCTCGCATCCAAATTTTATCGCGACATTGTTGACGATTGAAAAATATTGTTTGAAATTTTTATTGAAAATTATAAATCAACGTTTTGAGAAGTTAATGGTTTTGTTCTTCGTCTAAAAGAAAAGACAATTAAATTAACACTAGTTTTTTTAATATACTAAGATCGTTCAATTAACGCTCTTTCCTCCGACGCGCGAGACAAAACAAAAGGCGGTCGTGAAATAATCGGTTCAGCCGAAGGGCCGTGCGTTATTTCTGGTGCGTATTCCTCAATGCCGCGTTTATGTGTGTTTTACACGGAGTTTTAACCGGTTTGATGTCGGGATAAATATTGTTAACACATGTGGCGTGTTACATCACATGCCGGACGTCAAATCAACTCGGGTCGGGTTTCAGTGTTCCCGCAATAAAATCGAAAACGCGGCAGTTCGTTACAACGTCCGCGTAACAAACCGTTGAACCGATTAGCGCCCGTTTTACTAACAAAAACTCTGGCACCGCTTTCTGCCAATCACCGAGAAAACCGTTCTCTCTCGAGTTCATCGCGTCGCTTGAATTTTTGACGGATCGTACGCTCTCACAAGCGTGTTAAAGCGCGAGCATTCTGATAATTGAAAGCAATCAAGACGACACGACGGGGAGGGGAGGGGAATATATTTCCGACCCCCGTAAAAATTGATTGCAAATCCCAATCATTTAAAGTGTTTTAATTATAGAAATTAAAACAGCTCACAGCCGCGCTGTGCTCCACAAGCGCCAATTTCCTTCCGAAGTAAAGTTTTCCAGAAAGAAAGAAAATTACTCGAGCAGAAGCTATCTTCAATTTAATCACGCTTTTGTCGGAACTTATAGCATCCAATAAAATTAAATGAGCGAGGACAAGAAATATAAAAATACAATCAAAAGAATAACAAAGAATTTACTAAGGTGAATCTTCTGCTTCTTCGAAGAAGAGAGAATACGACGTAGATTGATCGCGGCATAACTGTTTAAACGAGCTCCGTAAAACTGTATGAAACTGTATAACAACAAGCGGTCGTTACTTCGGCGTCGAGTCGGCTGTCAGCCGACAAAGCACCAAACATTGTTGTTTAACGTAATACAGCGAGGACGTTGCGACGAGAAAGTTCCGGAACGGAGAATTTTATGCGGGAAATTATGCGCGCGATGACGACCGCGAAATTTAAGTTCGGATATTATTCGCATCGCGCGCGTCTCGAGAATAAGAGAAAGAACAAGAAAAAGCTCGATTGTGTCGTCAGAATCTAATAAAACGCACGGAGCCGCTCCTAACGAGCCCGCGAAGGAGTCGTTGCAGTTTTCTTTGCAGACGTTTTGACCTCTTTATCGAGAAAGAACTACTCGCTTATATCCCTCGCGTTTCGCGCGTTAATAATCCTCCGCGTTATTTTCACAACTCTGGATTTTCCACCCGTGCAATGTCTTGACGCAATCAATGAATCGAAGTCCGTCGTGGCGCAGTGAAAACACACCGGTACTTATCAATAGAAGAAAAATTTAATTTAATTTAAAAAAAAAAAAAAAAAAAACGGAACAGACGACAAAAGATGCGCGTTATTGCAATTATGCATCAGACCGATTTTTCACGAACGATTTCGAACTATAAATTCTTATCGCGTTTAACAGAAACTTGTTTTGCGCGTCTCGCGAATATTATTACCGCGTGCAGTAATAACGTGACGAATTGAAATTATGTTCGTTCCGTTTTAATTGAAGATTAAATCGCTCGCTGGACTAAGTTTTGAATACAGCAGACGTCAGCTGAGATTGACCGTGCGATTAATTCGTTGCCGAGAGAAGCTTCGTCGCGTCGGTAGACGCTTGAAACGTTCTCTTCAAAGTTCGATCGCGATCAGCTATTTCCTTTGTTACTACGTGAGGGAGGCAAACGGGACGCACTTATGTGCGCCGAGTACTTATGTACTTTAGAGTTTCGAGAGAGAGACAAGCTAAAAATTCATTCCCCGCCTAGCCGCGGCCGCGTGGAGGCCGCATTTTGCAGAGACGCGACGGAAACTTACTTTACCGCGATCGATCACCACAGGCCATACGCACGCACACGCTTAGGGTTACACCGATTTTAATGAGGCCACGACGAGGAAAGTATCTAATTATATGAGCGAATCGGCGACGCGTTCTCTTTTAATAATAACTCCGCCACGATAGCAAAGATAATGAGAGCCGTAAGTAACAAGTAAACTTTGAAACGCTCTTCTAAAAATAATGTATGTGCGTTTGATTCCGAGCTTTAAAATTTCCAATTCCTCGCGCGGAATTGGAATCATCGAACGTATCGCACGTTGGCTCTTTTAAATTGCACAAAAAGTCAGTACTTTCAGATAAAACCTAACAATCAAATTTTTTTCAAATTAAAATTGACCGTGTGACATTGAGATTATTCGCTTGAGATTATTAATTACGGACTGGGAAAATCATTCAAGAATATCTTCATGTATCGTTTTGTTTTGTATCTTTGTACAGCTTGATCGCCGATGTAAAGCGATCAACGAGGTGATTTTTCGTCGTGTAATTTCCGTCGATCTCGTTGATGAATTTCGGATGCGAATTTGCAACCTTTCGCATCGCACGAAATAACATGCAGACAGAGTCGAAACCGAGAAATATACACATCGTCGAATAAAATAAACCGGCGTAGATTTTACTTATGTTCGAACGGGACGATGTTCGCGAGATTGATTTTGCTTTCTAAGGTAATTTGTTTGTATCATTCGTCACGGAACGCGGATGCTAATCGCGACCATCTATCAGGGACTTTCATTTTTAGATTCCAACAATCGGATGTAACCTTCGAGCAAATTGAGGTCTCGGGGATCTGTTGTACTTGTCAGCGAAAGAAAAAGCGCACGGCTATGGAGTTTTCTTTTTTTTTTCTTTCTTGCACGAGTTCTCGTTACTCAGTCCAGAAGCGAAGTGTTCTCGATCGATTTCGCGGTGTTTCGTCTCGAGATTTTTTTTAAATCCGAAAATCGAAACGAGGAATCGATAATAGGTTTCGCGCGCTTCGATTGTAAATCAAAACAAAATCGCGAAACAAACGTTTAATACCCAAACTATTAATACTCTGGCGGACAAGAAGATTCGTTTGTAGCTGTCTGAAGTGTTGACCGCGGGTGATACTTGGAACCGCGATCTATTATTGGAAATTTTGCTTCATTTCGGGATGGAATACGGCATGTTACGTAAGTTGCAACATAGAACATAGCAAATTGTCGACATAAGACTCGAACTCTGGATTGGAAATTCAAATGCCTTTTAAAACTTTTTTCAAAAGACACTTTATTCTCGATCTAACTTTTGACACCAGAAATCCCCGCGACGATTACGTCAGGACTTGGCAAATGTGCAGAAAAAGAGGGAGAGACGGATATTTAACATACACACACACACGCACGCACGCACACACAGTGGATCACATAGACGGAATCGAAGCGGACAAATATAACTATCTCTCGGGCAGAGAAAGACAGGATGTTTGACGAACGTTAAATAAATAGTTATTATTCATTCTGACGCAGTAATGTCGCCGTAGATTTGTCAATGAGCGTTTTTATCGTCGCGCGAATACGTGACGAACTTAATATTTATTCAATTCAAGGCGCGCGCAATAAGAAAAACCACAACGTGATACCAGTATAAGTGAAAATAGTTTTATTACTGCGGAGATTCTCTCGTGCATAAAACGCACGTAAATATACATAAGTTGCTCTCTAGGGCTACAAAGAGTCCATAAATTCTCTCCCCCACGTGGATGAACGTTCGAGAAAATATTCGCCACAGCTGGCTCGCGTCATAATTGTTTTCTCGCGAGACGAGAAAACAATCGGATGAGAATTGATTAATTTTACAACGAAATCGACTGCCTTATTCAGCGTGATAAATTCTTTTTGTTATTTTATGCGTGTAATTATTTTGTTCCTAGACACCTAGAGGTGGAGAGATTTTATGGACGCTTAATCTACGTAAGGAGATGTATAAATAGTGGAAGTTTGGTAGTTCTGACTAGACTTATAACATAGCTTAGATTGGTCCTTTGAGGTAACGGGTTCAGAACGCGATATTTAAGAAATATATGAGATTTCCTTTTTTTGTCACGAGATATATAAATTCTTCATACGAATAAAAATACGTAAGTAAATCATTAGACAATACGTGCAGAGTACGAAGGCAAAATCGATTTCTGTATAAATTACTTTCTCGTGTGTCTTTCTCTAAAGTTATATTAGTATGTGTTCTCTGTACATTTCTAGTGCTTCGACTTATTGTTAATCTCTTTTCTTTGTTTTGTTACACTGACGTCTCTCTCTGAATATTTCGAAACGTTTTTCTTACTTTACGTTTCACATTATTTAACGAAAATTGTTACACCAAAAAAATCCGTGTTCCGTCAGCGGCTAACTTGCGGCTCCCTACATCTTGCAACGTATCTCGTAACAATTTACATCTATATTATCTATGTAATAACAAGCGTAATAATATTTTACCTAATATTTGAATTCAGCGAATTTGCCGAGTCGACAATTGTCCGCGCGATCTTCACATCACTTTGGACCCTCAACAGTTAACAATTAATTGATAACATTGATAACTCTCTCTCTGTTGTTGTTGTTGTATCCAAAAATACTCTGCGTGGAGATGACTTTTAATCTAATTTCGCGACGCATAGAGCTCGAAGGTTGTGGATAACGGGCTATGATCAAACGCTACTCGATCTTTTTAAGATTGGTCCTGGCGAGAGAACGAAGGGGCCTCTCGGTAAGAGATATATCTCAGACCATCCACTTCGCGTCTCAATCAAAGATCGATAACATTTTAACGCCGGCATCGCGTTAGCCACTCGTCGTGACACTCTGTTGCGCGAAACTCGATCGTCTTTGTTTTTTTTTTTTTTTTTCCCCATCCGTTCGGTACAAGATACGTTTCTAAGAAAAATTCTAACTGCTACGAGAACCACCCTTTTATTCAAACCGAATGAAGAATGTGATCGATGGGAAATGGATATCGATTTATCTCTTGGAAAATAAACTTGCAATTTGTAAATTTCTCTCTTAGAAGATTAATGCCGTCGATTTAAATGCGGCAATAACGTCAAATCGCCGGCATCAATCTTCGCGACCGCTTTAAATCGAAGTCGTACGTTTCGTAAAAACATTATTATTCGAAATGTTGTCCCAGTGTGTTTAAACACGACGGATGTTTAAAATGTTCGTTATCTTACTGGAACAATGTTTTGAAAAGTTTTTTATTATTACACTCTATATTGACATTTTTCGTGTTTTACCTTCTGTTATCTGACGTGGAAATTGTTATAAAACAGTGCCAACAGTCTCACCTGCCGCGAGTGAGAATAATACCATCGCGCGGTCTCTCTCCGCTCGTATACGCATCATACATTGGATTAATTTAAAGCGCGTAGGATTTACAGCTCGTTGAATCAGCTCGCGTGTTACTTAGCGTCACATTCGCGCTACGAAACGTGCGTTTAAAAAA
Source organism: Pseudomyrmex flavicornis (assembly GCA_014825475.1). Lineage (NCBI taxonomy): Eukaryota > Metazoa > Arthropoda > Insecta > Hymenoptera > Formicidae > Pseudomyrmex > Pseudomyrmex flavicornis. Next base: position 56,126 of record QVNW01001284.1, on the reverse strand, counting down.
CGCGGCACGCGTCCTACATTAATTGTGTACGTAATTTAATTCGAACTAAATACGATGCTGAAAGCGCAAATATTAAACTTTTTCAAACGCGTACGCGTTTATCCGCAACAACATTGTCCACGCGCGGATTAATGTAATGAAACAAAAAAAAAAAAAAGTCGAAATCCCCGCGTTCAATCACGTAGAAGAGCGAGAATCGCTCGTACGTCGCGCGTATATAACGTGAAAATACAACTTCCTTACGGAATTTTTCCGATAACAGCGACGATGTGGAACGATGCGTACGAGCAGAAGATCGATTCGCGCATGTGGGCGCTAAACAGTTTTATCAGATCACGCACCAATAAAAACCCAACCTTGACACTTGTCAGACTTTTTTTTTTTTTTTTTTTTTTTATGCATTTTTATACAAAGTAGACGTTAAAAAACATTTGGTCGTCGCGAAACGTGTCGTTATTCTTCACTGGGACTGTCGTCGTCGACTGAGCTCGGTCATCCGGACGGCGTCTTCTTCTGCTTGGTCAGTTCCAGCAATACCGGATAATGCAGGTCCGGACAGTACTCCAGATTGTTTCGCAGCAGCTCCAAGTGTCTTGACCACACCATATCGTCGTACTGTTCCGTTTGTCGCGCGACGAAGCCGCGTTTGACCGACGCTTCGGCGAATTTTTGGAATGTCGTGCCGCGCCTGGGCGCCATCACCAGGGCCACCCCGTCGTCGGCGAGCCAGCCGTAAATTGTTTCCACTAGGTCCAGCCGGACGTCGTCGAAAAAAAGGCAGTCCGCGCTGAGGATCACGTCGTAGAGAATCGACGGCAGTAGTTCGTCGTCGTCGTCGTCGTCATCCGCAAATCGGGTCTGTATCGAAGGGAATCATAATCGAGAGTCCAGATTTCAGTCGATTAGCGCAAATATATTCGCGAGAGAAAAACCCGATTTCAAATCGATAAACGACCGAAGAACAAGATTCACTTGCGTTTGAAAAGTTATGAGAGAAGTTTGGTAATTCGTAAATTCAAACTTTGTGCAAATGTATGCAGAGAGAGAGAGATAGAGAGAGAGATAGAGGCTCTCAAGTCAAACTTATGTAACCATCTTCTGTGGCGGATAAAGAACAATTTTTTAATGAATGAAACAACTTTGAACTTTTAAATCATGCAATTTTTCACATAGTCTCCAATATCTCTTCAAACTTGTTAGAAAAATTTCAATGAAAGTTCGTAAAAAAAAAAAAAAAACATTGTCTCGTGAAACTTCTTCCAATCGAGGTCTCGAACAAAGCGACAATTCTTCATGAAAAAAATGTCAATTGCGCGGAACATCGCGAGCCATCGGAAGAACACAAAGAGGCTACCGGAAATGGAGCTGATGTTTAGCCGGAAGTATCCGAATGGTGTGCGTCTGTATATCTGAGCCGGGAATCACAATGATCACGCGGGGATTCTACACGTACGAGTGTGTATGCGTTCTCTGGTTTCTTTTGTACATTGAGAAACGAGCGCGTGTACATGAAAGTATACATTTTTCGATTGCTTGTTTTTTTATGCTTTCCGTACAATATCCGACACGAAAAAAAATTCCTTGCGGCGAAACAGCTTCATAAATATTTTCGTGTTAAATGAGAATTAAAACTAATTAAGTGTTAAAACTTTAATCAGCACTTAAATATTTGTTCCGCTGCTAGTGAAATCCCGTGGCGCAGATCTAAAGTCTCATTTTCTACATATTAAATTATCATTTAAAAATCAAGAAAGAGAAAATTTCATCTAAAATATCTCGGGAAAGCCGATAATATCTTAAAACGCGTGATTTTTCTTTGGTGACAAAAATATTTTCTAGAATATTTTTAAAATAAATATAAAAATGTGACATCCATATTATGATATCATATTTCGAAACGTATCGCGACAACACCTGTCTTTGTTACGTGACTCTATTATGTGGCACGTGCTAGATAAAAAAAAAAATTTTTTTATGCAGTGCACATTTCAGACTACAATGTGTGTGTATATTATAAGAAATATGTGAGCAAAGCAATTTCTCATTAAAGTCGATTTTATCATTTGCTCAGAGTCCTTTTTCTTTATCTTCAAATATTTCTGACATTAAAAGAAGTGTTTTTGAAGATGTTCTTTTGTCAACGCGAATTTTTCGCGATCGACCTTTCTCATCGAGTCTCCATTTAGAATCTCCCGGCTAGCTCTGCTCGGCAAGGCCTCAATTTTTCTATTCATCGACTCGCAATGACCGCGATGACTCACTGATCGTAGCGACGAGACACTGCGCCGTCAGGATATGCGATCGCGAAACCAGGCGTGTCGATACCCGGTGGTCGATTACTGGTTGGCGAATCCTCGTCCGCGATGCAGATCACGTCGAAGAGTCGTCAGTTTTACGGGACACGTTATTCGGCCACGGGGTCGGCGACCAGACAGAATTCCGCGCCGCGATTAGAGAAGTACAAAAAGTCTGTGATCCTTCAATTTCCGCGCATCCACAAAACTGACATTAAAAAAGACATCTGATTTCTGCAGTTTTAATAACGAATTTCCAAAATCTGTGCATGACGATGGAATATAATATATATGTGCACACAATATTAAAGTTATGAATATAAAATGTAGGACGTAAAATCTGATTTTTTTTTTATTTAACGTAAATGATAGCGCGCGCGGACACAGACTTGCATAATCTAAAAGCTAAAAATGTGCGAGTGCGTATGCCGTCTCTTGTCATTAGATTTTCAATATTTAATTTCCGACTTCTCTTTGTGACCGCGTGTCATCAAAAAAGCATTTTCTGTCATGCTTCAATACTATTCCGACGTTGCTTTGAAAATATGCATTTGCCTCTCATGTATTTTTATTATACGCGAATGTTCGTTCTCAGAAATCTGACGGCTTATTGAAAAAACACAGCTTACAGAAACAGGCTTCTCGGTAAACGAAAGAAATGAAAATTTCAAACTAATACATTTTTTTTTTGCAAAACACAACTCGGAAAAGAGAAAAAATCATTGAACACGTGTATCAAGTTCAATCAAGAAGAGAGAAAAAGACGAAGATAAACTTAGCGGTGCCCATCAAGAAACAACTTTGATTTATCGAGTATCTCTTCAACATTGATTCCCCTAATGCGGTTATTATTTAATTCTCGTCTGTTCGCCGACCCCGTGACGCGCTATTTTAATCGCGCCTCAAATTGCAACAGTTATAACAGTTAACTTCGGACTATCGATCGCTCTTTTCGGAATGATCGAGTTTATTGGTTCAAATTATTTGAAGTTCACCTTGCTAACGCGATTGCCGTTGACCGCCACAGCCTGTCGCAAGGCCCTGGCCGCTCGGGCCCACTGCAAGACGCCGCACTCCACCAGATGCGTCATCCCGTTCCTGGCGACGATGCAACGCACGTTGTCGACGCTAGTCACGTTGCCGTCCGTGAGCGTGACCAAGCTGGGATCGCAGTACTTCGCGGCGAGCACGCCGGCCAGGCAGCTCATGCCGCCACCGAGTTCAAGGACGCTCCGATTCCGGCAGAGGCCGCGATTCCGCAGCAGGTAGTACGCCAAACACTCCTCGGACGGCCACACGCACACGTTGCCGGTGTTGTTGAAGCCGATGAGCTCGTTCGCCGTGAAGCTTTTGTTTATCCGTCGTATTTGCACGTTGTAAAGCCGGTCGTCCAACCAGGTCGAATACTCGCACCAGCTGGACTCGCCGTCTGCCAGCGCGTTCTTCAGCAGCGAGCAGCTGAGCAGACCAAAGCTGGTGAACCGTCTGACCGACACCTCTTCGTCGGACTCGCTGCCGCCGATCGGTTCCGGCGAGCGAGTCAGCGCCCTGGCCAGAATGCGCCATCGGCGCTGAGCGCGATTGCTTCTCTTTGAGTTGCGACTATCGTTCGTCTCCCGTAGAATCTCCTGCGACATATCCTGCGCGGTGATCGGTTTGCATCGATCTCTGATGCGTACTCTTCGGATTTCTTCCTCCGATGCGGGATTGTATTTCGAAGAAAAGAGATTGTTGTTTCTTGTTTATTATACAATTCTTTCGACGTTCGTTCTTTTTCTTCTCTGTGATGACGCGCGTAACGAATGCAAAAATTTCGAAAAATTCTCCGTTAGATTCTTTTCAACTTCGACGATAAACTCTCACGTCTTGTCGCGTGAAGATTTGCGAAAGGCACGTGGGTGCAACGCGCGTGGTCATTGCCGGTGGATCAGACGGAATCTCCCTCGTCACTGCGCTTCTCGTCTTGCGACCGGTCCATAGTTCCCCTTGCGCACGGGAAGTATCGCCGCCGCGGGGGTTGCTGGTGTCCGGCAAGGACGAGAATGGACGAAGGGACGGGCCAAGACTAAAAGCGTCAAGTCAAGTTCTAACTCGCGCCACGCGGACGAGCATTTCTCTCTTCGGGATGCGGCGCCTGCGCGCGTCGTCGGACACACGACTCTCTTCGCTCCCTCTTTTCCTCGCACGCGCGCGCCGGCTTCCTCGTCGCCGGTCTTTCTCCGTCCACCTTCCGCACCGTCTGACGTCCAGGGGCCGGGTGTTTTCCCGTCGCGCTTTCGTAAAAATCCGCGTGCTTGACGCGCACACTCGCTTTCGAGCCCGGCGCGCGCGGTTCCGAATTAGCCTGAGGTTGCGAAGCTCAATGGCAAATATCAGATGAGCGCGTCTGTGATCCGCAGGACAGGTGGATCGCGCTCAAACCCGGAAACTCGTTAGAGAGAGAGAGAGAGAGAGAGAGAGAGAAAAGAAAGGATACGCGATTGATCACGCCGATAGGCGTTCTTTAAGATCATTCGAACAAACGCACCTAGTTTTCAGCTCAAGTTTTCTTTATTTTCTTTTGTGCGTGCACGTAGTAATTATCTTTGTTCGGTTTTTAGAACGGCGCCCGTGATTTTATCAGTGACGAGGAGATAGCGAGATCGTAAAACGATACAAATGACTTCGTCAGTAATTCAAGAACGTATACACGTGGAAGATGAAAATAAATGAAAATAAATTAGAGACGCTAGAGAGAGAAAGAGAGCTCGTTGAGAACACATTTATCATATCACATTGTTATTATCCCACATTATTAAAGTATTAATGATATTTACGGCCGGCACGTGCAATGCTTCTAATTATTTCTCGCGCTACCGGTATTTTATTTATTTTTGTTTTTTCCAGGACTCTGATTCGTTTACACAATCTATCGAAAAAACTATAGATATATCTACGAATGCTGTAACTCGCCGATAAACGAGTGAGTTATACGTTCGACAGGTGTTCCGGTTAGGAAGTTTTAATGATGCTTTGATTTCTGCCTATTGATAACAAACATTGGCGAAACCATAATCCTTTCGCCTTAAATCTTCTTTGACGACTTTTATCATTAGTTTTACGTTTCGCGAGCCTCCATAAACTCGCGCTCGGGATTTATTTCACGTCGTCCTAGTTTTCTATTCGAGGTAAGTAAAATCGAAAAACGACCGTTCGAAGCTCTACGCATTTTTAGAGAGAAGCTGTGTTTTGAAAAAAAAAGTCAAAATTCAATTCTGAAACTAGGCGGAGATTTGTAATAAAGGGCTATGTGATGTACATATACATATTAAACACTGTTATAATACTACGACTGGCTTATTCGAGCGTGTCATAAGCCTGGTTTCATCATCGCTACTGAAGATCCAAGCTGGTTGTTTAGCGCGTTGTGCCAAGACGTATGTGTGTGCGTGTGTACGCAGGCATTAAACTGTCACTAAACTAATATTTAAATCTTGGCTGAAGTTTTCAAACGAGCGCATTCGTTAATCGCTCTTTATTAGACGCGCGCATTTGTTATTATTTTTATATAATGATATTTTATCTCCAATCTCATACTTCAGCTTTATAACCTCATATGTGCAGAAAATAAACATGTAATGTAGTAAATTATTGTACATTAAATTTATGGATTTGCGCTGTAAATTTGTAATGTACCTGATATATTTGTACAAATATGCAAATTTTCCTCATCGCTCGACAGAAAAGATTGAAGAGAAAACCCGGTACGGTCGAATAAATTTCTACAACGAGAAATTTGAAAGATAAAATTGCCACAACAAATAAACGCGATCTGAACATGAGCATTCGAAAAACATTTTCTCTCCGTATAACTTACTACTGCGCTAAAAAGAAAAACAAAATTCGCACGAATAAGTTACGTGCAAAAATCAACAGTTGCAGTTTCCGTCTTACATGGACTTTCGATAATACGCGAGCGAAATTCAATTTCCTCGAGAACATGTCGCCACGCCGAGTGAGTTTCGAAATTCGCTCGTTTAAAGTTGACGCCGCACTTTCAAATATTAAAAGTTGCAATGATAAAAACATTGATTAAAAACGATTAAAGACCAGTGGTAAACTTCCCGATGCGTTTTTTTACGCATCTTTTATAATAAAAATAATGTAATATTTTATAATATAAAATATTTAATACTAAAAATAATTGAAGCGATAATATAATCCATGCTACTCCGCTCTCGAGATTTAAATGCGACGCAGAAATTTGTCTGGTGGAAACGCGATACCGAAAGAAGTATTAAACGTATTCCTTCGGGTCCTTCACATCTTTCTATATTATCGTCGATAGCTCGGGTTTCTAGTTCCATTAGCGATTTATCCGAAGCGAGGCACGCGTCAAAACGACTACACGGGAGCTTCTTCTTGCTTGCCTAAGTGATCCACGTCCATTAAGCTCTCATCCCAACTTTCCGCGCGAGTCAACTTTTTAATTATTTGCGGAATTCTTTGGGATTTCGCGTGACGTTAAATTTATATGCCGCGTGGAGAGAAAGAGAGATATCGGTCGGACGTTTTCTGTCGCGACGCGTCGAATCAGTTTCGTCGCGTAATTATAGCGAAATCTAATTTTTAACGGTCAACGACACCGTTCCGAAAACGGATTTATCTGCGATGCAATCTTACGCGCAGTCATATAAAAAATTCTACATACAACGAATTCTAAAATTATATAAAAATATTCTAAATTTATATAACAAAAATTTTTATACACGTATGAATAAAATATTTTATATTCGGAGAAATATGAAGAGACGAAAATCGAGAATACATTTTCCGAGAGACTTGATATATTCCACATAAAAGCACATATAAGTAATTCCTTGTATATTCTCAGGCGCAAATTCAATTTCAAAGTTAAAGTGTAAGGTGGTGGCTGTTGATTCCTTCGCGGAGCGACGCGCCCGCTTTTCCGCACGTTGAATATCACCGCTTATGCAACTGCACCGAGACTACGCGGACACACGTACGTATCTACTTTATATTGTTTGACACAAATAGAATCCAGTGGCAGTGGCACCAGAGCCGCGCGTGTGAAGCCGATGGCCTCTAGACGTTACGACGAATATAGATCTCTGATACAATATACCGCGTTCTCGCGCGTGATTCGAAAATGAATTTTTGTTGTCAGGTATCCTAAAGAAAAAAATACTCCTTATATTCTGCTTTCCCTATTTTCATTATTTGAAATTCCCGTCATTTTTTTTTCAAAATACTTTATCGAACAACTCGTCGATATGAAAGCAAAGAGAAAAAATAAATAATAAACAACAATAGAGACGGTAAAGTGAATTATTATTTTGAATGATAGACATTTATCGTGCAAAAAAGAGAGGGAGAAAACTAGAGAGTGGATGACTTTCAGGCCGGAAGTTTCACCGCATCTTCTTTAGCGTCTAAGTCCGCAAATGTTGGCGCGCGATTAAACGCGCGTTTCGTGCCGTTTTGACTACGCGTACTCGAAATATCTCATTCCTCTGGAACGTGCATTGGCGCCATGTGCAACTGACGCAAGATGCGCCGCGGCGATACTATTATTTGCACCTACGCAAACGGGATCCGAGAGAAGACGCGGACGCAGACAAGCGTATAAAGACTCCGTTCGATTTAACGGAGCCGACAATTGAGACGTGAATCATCCGCCACGCCACGTCAAACTATCGACGGTTTATATCGCACAGAATCCGATTTACCGAGAAGAACGATGAGAACGATGCATTTGTGTACACTCGCAAATTCTTGAGAACTCGTGAAGAATGTTGCGAATTAAACGAAATTTTGTGCAAACTTCGTGACATGTTAGAGATTAACGACGGTTTAAGAAATAAAATTCTGCAAATTATCTCTTGCTTCATCCTATTAATTTCTACAAGACTTCCTTAAGATATTCGTGGAAAGCAAAATCAGATTTTACATTTCCGAGTTTTCGTAAGATAGAGAGAGAGAGAGAGAGAGTAAAAACTTTTCTCTTAATTCCAGGATTTTGGTTAAAGTTCTCTCTAGATAGCGAACTCGCGAGGAGAATTTTCTGCGCGACTCGAAGTTTCCAAAACCGAAAGTGGAAAAGATCGACTTCCGTACTTAAATTATCAAATTCTCGACAATCCCATTAAATTAATTACTTTTATTTATCCCGGAGTTGCTTTGCGAAACTCGTCGGGAAGGAAAACCGCCACGCGAAGGAGAAAAGAAAGGGGAAGAGCAAGATGAAGAGGATCCGTCCGCAACGATAGACGCGGTGAGACGGTATTGCGACTTTCCTGGCAAGGACACCGACGCAATGCGTCTGGATGTCTCTCTCTAATTCGGGAAAGTTAGGTGACAACAAGGGGAACGTCCGTAGGAAGAGAGACGACGCCGCGTCTTTTCCTATTGACGAAGCTGTACTCTGACAGTCGCAGATGACCGTATTGGCCGGCAACGAGCGCCAAATGTCCTACATTCGTTTATTAAGAATATCAGTCGGACAAATACGTGGAAGCGGACAATGGAGGCCACTATCGTTGTCGCTTCGAGAGACTCATAGCTCTACATAGATACAAAGTTATATACGACAGGTGCACACGAGGAGAGACGTTTGAGAATTTAATGGATCGCACGTGTATCTGTACATGTTCTCTATTTACTTAATTCGAATTTCAATTCTAATAGAAATGAGCAATTTGTCGACGAGTAAAACACGCTTGGAAGGAAAAAGCTGTTTAAAAATGTCATTTGAAGGATGCGCGCTGCTCATTATGGTTCGAATATTTTTCAAAACGCTTATAAACGAAGATAAAACTTCGCTTAGGTGGTCAAACAGTTCTAATTTCAGTGCGGCTATTGCACGTGGCTTCATTGCAGCGAAGTGCTGGATTTACGCACGTGAGAATCGACGAGATAACACACCGCGCCCGTGTCAGAAGAGAGAAGGTTGTATTTTTAGCAGAGATACGGGGAGGCAATAGCGGTCCGTGTAGGTTATATATGCGCGGATAAAATGAAGATGTGGTAAAAAGTGAGAAGAAACAAGATTGAGAGAAGAGAAATGAAATACAATTAACAATTTAGATCAAATACATAACGATTGGAAGAGAGAAACTGTATTTTCCTGTCCAAATATTTTCGAACTTCTTCGAATTAATCGTGTCGTTAAAAAAAAAAAAAATTAATGAAACGATTCCGAGGAAATTGAAGCGATAGATGAATTTTCCGAGTTATTTTATTTGCGATCGCATTTGTCACAAGACAATCAAGGTGTTGTCTCTAACAATCGGAGAAATTAAAAGAGAGAGAGAGAGAGAAAATCAAACAGAAACAAATGCATCTGTAAGGAAAGTTAAACTGAGATAGTTCTACAAATTAAAACAACTAGGCTGAAGAAAAGAGACGACAAAATGTATATAAAGCAGAAGTACTTAGAAAAACAAGGCGAATTGAGATATATTTAGAGTAATCAGAACGTGACAAACTATCGCCGCGCCCGATTACTATACATGAAAGATATGTCACGGTTGAATGTGGAAACGAGGGAGTGGAAATTGCATTATATTCAAAATAGCTGTCCTAAGACCGTGTATGCACACAATGTGTGTCCGCAAAACTTTTCTCAGTCACGAAGTTTACGCTCGTTTATGTAGCGTGAGGAAAGCGATTCGCTTTGCGAGAACAATAATAATACGGATTGCAACAAGGTCGCAATGATTGTGTTATCGGACCAGACTGCATTCTGTTGGTTGCTAAAAATGCGTTGCAATAATAAACCTAAAAATATCTACTGTTTACTTAAGCGTTTCTTCATGTAAAACAACCTTCTATTTACAACGTTAGACAGAGAATGAGTCGGTGGAAAAATAAATTGTTAACATCTTGTGTCATAATATTATTACGCGACACGTTAATATTCAATTATAATATACTGAGGATTATATATTTCTTGCATCCAAGCTTGCATAGATAACGTCTGAACGTTTAATTTTAAAATATTGCATAATAACTGTGAACTGCTAACAGCAGGTAATTGAATTTTCCCTCGTAGATGTAGAGAGGATGTAATTACATTTTCTCTCTCTCTCTTCCAATATAATTACCATACGTAACTTCTGTTACAGGACACGACATAGAACGTGCATGATAAAAATCAATTACCGTAATTTTTTTATCAAAAAACGATTTCTAAAATTGTAATTTTCAATAATTAATGTGATAATTTTCTTTTTATTATTCTCTGTAATATTATTATATTAATGTAAAAACAAAAATTCAATTTTTCAGATTCGAAACGTCTTACATGTAGTTTAAGAAAAAACTATCGTTGTCTTTTATCGCGGTATTTCCAGGAAAAAAACTTTGCATAGGTACCGAGACACGAGATATCAGAATACAAGATATCGACGCTGTTTGATACGTCTATTGTAAAATCAAGTGCCTTTGATACGTGTATATAACATAATACTGCTACGTACAAACAAAGAGAACGTTTTGCCGTATCGAGCGCGATATCGCCTGCTATTACAATACGTGACAGTTTCTTGATATGAGCAAACATCTCAGAGAAAAAGAAAAATCTGCTTTACTAAACTTTATAATGTTAATTATAGTTCATTCAAGTATTAGAGCCTGATACCACTTTGCAAAACTGTCTCGTATTTTTGATCGTATTGAAGATAAAAGTAACAATAATAATAATAAAACTCACATTTTTGCGTCCTCGAAAATACGCCGCTCGTCCCAACGATGTAGAAAACATTAATTTAACACTGCATTATTTGCCATTAGCATTCACCGTCAGACGCGAATTGTTTATAAGACACTTGCAATGTTTAACGCACACATAACCTCAATATAGGAAATCTCATTCACGGACTATATAGCGTTTTGCAATCACTATGACGCGAAATATGAAAAACGCAGCGACACGGGAAACTTTTCGCGCGCGATTGTTCACGGAACAATCGTAGTATTATAAATATATTTGCAACAAACTTACGTTTAACAAGAATTTCACGAAAACACGGTAATCCCGCTTGCACACTCGTATGACGCATGCGTAAAAAACAGGAGAAGTTACAGATAGGCGGGCGCTCTCTAGCAGTGACGTGCGTTACTACAAAGCATAAAGAAAAGAAAAACGTACCGACAGACAGTACGTCTCTTTCGATCTCTATGTCGATAACTTGAGCGTATGTGACGCAGAATCTTGCGTGCAAAGGCCGTCACAGTGGCGTTGGTGTTGCGGCAACGGCACTGCGTCAAATATTTTCGTAAGCTCCGTCTATGTCCAATCGATTTTACAATCTAACCTATAAAACACCGGGCCATGATGTCAGATCGTTCATCGGAGAACGAGTCTCGCGAAATCGTCACACGCGATCACTTGGTATTTAAACCAAGATGCAAATTACGCGATCGTCTCGCGTATAAAAACGTTCGAAGGAAACAGCATTGAAAGAATGCGCGTGTTAAAAATCGAGTTTATCAGATTAGCGCGTTAACCTTGTCATCGCGTGTCGCACGCGGATTATGACGTAGCGAGAAACTGCGGACGTAATATCATGAGCAAGCTTAGATTAGGGTCAGAGTATATTCCCTTGGTGGAGGAGGAGGATATGTCGAAGGCTCGTATCGTTGTGCCGTTTTCCAAAGTGGCATGGTTCACCGTGTCACTGCCGTTCCTGGCGTTCATCTTCTGTGTCATCTGGTCGGTCCTGTATAATTTCGAGCATTCTACTTCCACTCATTGTCAGGTGCAGAATTATCAGTCATGTTGTAAATTGTTGCAATTTTTTTAAATTGAATCAAGAAACTGAAATTTTTTATGATTTTAATTTTGAATACAGCTTTTTATAGTGGATGCTGGTGCAAACACTTTTTTATTTAGGAAGACATGTGATATTGATATAATTATGTAAGGAAATATGACAAAATAATGAGACAATTGTGATACAAGTGTTAGGTTAAATAGTTTTAGTCTTTTGTGTGATGTGAATAATTTTTACAGGTATACAATTTCTTGCCCTCTGTTTCCGCAGCCATTGGTCACTATAAACCTCAGAGAGATATCTGGAAGACTGCTATAGCACTGCAAGCAATAGTGCGAACTTTAATATTTAAGATGTATTATCAATATTACAGAGATCATGTTTACAAGTGGGCTCAATATTTAGCCAATATTGCACTTGTTATGTATGCCATTGAAAACACATCTCTGGTAACATTAAGCTTTTGGACTTCCGATGAAAGTTACAGTGAGTAAAAACTCACATGGGTTTAAAACTTTGTACAACATACATAATATGAACATATACTAATGGTTCTTTCTCTTCTACAGCATTTCATAAAATGTCTTTTATAACTTTTTTGCTGACATCATTTATACACATGTTCTTAGCATATTATATTATGAGAAGATGTCTGAATGTTGCAAAAGACTTTAATGATGCTTCTTTGAAGTGGAAACGGAGATCAATGATGTTGAATGTGATTTCTATATTAGTAGCATGTTATTTCTTTTATAGACATAATAAATACTGTGAACCTTTAGGTAAGTTATCATTTGATGTAACATTATTATAATGTTGTTCTTTTGTTAGGCCATTTATATAATTTTTAGTGTATTCAATGTTTGCATTGAGCGAATATGGTGTTGTACTTTCAAATATGGGATATCATCTCACAGCAGCACTGGATTTTGCTACAACACGTCTCATGATATCAGGAAATAGATTTAAAATTATTTAAAATCATTCGGATTAAAGGTATAAATACAAAGGTCACAAATTTACATCAAATTACTTATGTATGTTTGAAGAGGTATTGTATATACTTGTGTATATTGTTTTCATTTAAAATCGTTACGTTCTTAAATTTCCATATTGAAAAATACTTTATTAAATACTAAACATAAAAATAATGTTTTGTTGAAATAATGTTTTTTTGGTCACATATTTTACAGCGATTATTATAAATGTATTACATAGATTAAGTGATCTTAAACTTATATATCAAGGGTTTTATAAAATTGTTTTGAAATGTTTTGTTAGAGATTATGTTATGAATAACGCTGATAAGCACAGGATCTTGTACTTTAACTTACATTGTTATTTTGTTATCTCATATCACACAATATTTTCCAGAAATATTATAATGTATCAAAAATTAAACGTCATTGTATGTAAAAAAAATATATTTTTGAAATAAAAATAGCTTCTTTACATAAAATTTCTTTCTAAATTATAGCATATTTGGCTTAGTTTTGGTTTAATATATAAGTATATATACCAAGATATTATACATGTTACAGTTTGAAGTCGGTGTCGAGCTTATTAGCGATGTGTTTTGCTATTGATAAACTACTAGTCGCAGCAGGCGACGGCGCATTTCGGCAGTGCAACACTCTGCTGCCTATTACGCCGACACCTTTGTCAAAAACAAAATCATCGACTAGATTGCCATTCTTATCTAGCGCTTGTGCTCTCACACCAGCTGGTCCTCTGTTCATAAAAATATGCGACAAGTTTATAAAAACAGATATTCGTGGATATAACAAAAACTACTAACCTTCTTACGTCTTTGTACGAAATTTCGGGAATAAACTTTTGGAGATCCCTCACTGCTAGAGGATAGAAAATCGACTTTATAATCTCGTTACAGCCTGGCAACAAATATCGGAAGCACAGCTTGTATAGACCAGGAAATTTTGCCATTTCTACGCAGTCTTTTATATTAATGTTGAACCAGCTAAAAGAAGTATTATATACAAATTTTATGTAAGTTTTAGAGTTTTTTTTTTAAATCGTTACCTGTAACCTTCTCTTGCAAACGCGAGAACAGCATTAGGGCCTAGCCAGACGTCGCTGTTCATTCTAGGTGTGAAATGTACACCAAGAAATGGAAATCTAGGATCAGGTACCGGATACACATTGGTCGTGCTGAGATGCCTCTTGTTTTCGTTCAGAAGAAGGTACTCGCCGCGAAAGGGTATTATCCGTGGACTTAGATCGCAGCCTGTCATCACCGCCAAACGGTCCGAATGTAGACCAGCGCATGTGAGCGCGTATTTTGTCGGTATGCACTTCATGGGAAACAATCAACAAAACAGTAGACAACAAAATGTCACAGTGTGTACATGTAAGAAAAGAATCTTACTCGTTTTTTGGACTGAACGACTATAGGAGAAAGTTCTGTTTGCCCCTTTGATTCCGTCATCTCTGTGAAGCCAGTTACTTCGAAATTAAGAAAAATGTCACCTCCCATTTTTTGGAAGTCCTCGGCAAACGATTTACATACGATTGTCCAATCGACTATACCGGTCCATGGTGACCATATAGCTTTTTCTCCCTGATTGAACAACGAACTGTTTTGAAATACCATTTTACTTGTTTACATTTGTTTTCTTCTGTTTGCATTGTACCTGACACTTGGGTTCGTATTTCGATATGCAATCTTTTTCAATGATCTGAAGATCGGGCACATTGTTCTTCGTACCTCGACTGAAAAGCTCGTCTAGTCTTTTGACTTGATCTGGATTTTGCGCAACAATCAGTTTTCCGATCTTCTTGTGAGGTATGTTTTTTTTACAGAGATACTCATATGAAAGCTTCATTCCTTCTACACAAAGCTTCGCCTGCAAATAGATTTTTTACCACATTGAGAGAGACAATGACTTTTTATCAGTTCTTTCTCTCTCTCTCTCTCTCTCTTTTTCTTTCAGTGAATTTACCTTCATACTTTCAGGTTTATAATAAATACCGCAATGAATTACGCCGCTGTTATGTCCCGTTTGATGAAAGGCTAGACCAGATTCTTTTTCCACAATAGCTATTTTCATCTTCGGATGTCTTATAATTACTTCACGGGCGGTGGCACACCCGACGATACCACCGCCAACAATCACCAGGTCGTACGCACCGTATCGATTAGTACTATTTAAATTTGGGTATAATATATTGTTATTGTTTTATATCAATTTTATCTATGTGTATTACTGATGTTTTTTTTCTTTTTCGAGACAAAAACAACTGTATATTAGAAGATATTTTATTGTAACTCAGTTTGATAATATTATCAAAAACGACTTTTTATTTTCTTTAACAGTTTGCAAAGTATATTAGAACAATATATAAATAGAAAAAATAAAAGTGTACATTTTGTAAATATACTAACCTTGCGGATGTAGATCCGTGACGACATAAGTAATAAAATTTCGGTGTGGTTCTTTTGGTCAGAGACGTAATTATGTTCGTCGTCATTATATATACAATGTTAGATT
The DNA here is from genome assembly GCA_014825475.1 of Pseudomyrmex flavicornis. Taxonomy (NCBI): domain Eukaryota; kingdom Metazoa; phylum Arthropoda; class Insecta; order Hymenoptera; family Formicidae; genus Pseudomyrmex; species Pseudomyrmex flavicornis. The sequence goes on along the minus strand of QVNW01001284.1, from coordinate 40,547 downwards.
CGGATTACGTACTACAGAAACATAATTGATTGTCTGATTTTAAGTTTGGACATGTGCGACGTTTGATATTTCATTATACAGACATGTGCATCAAGCTGTGTGACAAGATGTGTGACAAGATGTCATTTTAGTTTATTATCTAATTTCACGATTTTTCTTCGCGAGAATTTGCTAACGGGTGTGGTAATATGGTAAAATTTGCGTAAACTAGAGTACTTTTATATTATTGCGATTATTGGAGTTTGTAAATAATGAAATAATGATGCAATTATAAATTAATCACAGTTAATTAATTATTAATCGAGTAATTGACACGATTCATGAATTATTTTGAGCAACATAATAAAATTACAAAATGTTTATATACATATATATAATGTTTTAATTAAAGTAATCATATTGCAAAAGTGCAATCACAGTAGTTCTTGAATTAATAATGTGATAAATTAATAGTGCAACTAATTGATAATTCTATTCTCCTCATTCAAAAATTTCAATTTTTATTATTTATAATTACAATTGTCATTCAGTAATTACAATTTTCCTTATAATTATATTATTTTTATATTTACTTTCTTTTTTCATTCATTTATATAGACGTATTTGTTTAGTTTTTATTATGTACTTTTATTATGTACTAAGTCTATTATTTAACATTACAGTTACAGTTCTTTATTTTACATTTACTGAGAAAAATGATAGATCACGTCAGATTATAATAAATAAACAAAATATCAAAGAATTTAATTGATCGTACCTGCGAGCTGTCAAAGGTTACGTGTTCGATTATCGGAGTTCGGAGTCGGCAAGTGGCGCCCTACCCGACAACTCGACGAACTACTTTCGATATGGAAATTGCGATTCTCGAAGTTTCAAACAGTCGCTCGATTGTACGCGTCGCGTTCTCGGTCGCGTCGTGCGGAGACTGAAGTTTTGCGTGATTTATACGCGTTTTTGCTCGTTTATTTGTGCGTTGTGTAGTTTAGTGTGGTTTAGGTGTGCAGTGCGCGTACGAAAGTGTGTGATTTGAGAATCGGAGCGATTCGGAATCAGCAATTAGACCGCATCGAGATGTGACAGTGCGTGACGCCGCAACCACTTCGCAGTCGAGTCCACTTTGCCGATATGGTTTCGTTGGACCAACAGGAGACCGTCAGGTGTACAATTTTACGAATATTCCCTATTGAAAAGTGAGTAGTTGTGCAAAAATTTGTTTGTTTTTACACAAATTGCAGTAATTATCGCATTCAGCGGACTCGACAGTTGAGACATTGATTAGTGATTATTGTTCGTGATCGGCTTTTTTTCTTTTGATCTATCACAAATGTGAAAGCATATACCATTCACACACAAGCGTAAAAGTACGCGTAAACAAGTAAGCGTAAAAAATGTCTCAATTATCGAGTCTGCTGAATGCAGCAATTTCTTCGTTTTGGCGCCAAAGTTCAAGATGGCCGCGCGAGTCTTACAAGATCTATGCTATGAATATATCGGCGTGCCCGTACATGTATGTCATCTGGTGCGGAAAATATAAAGCTTATTCCAGACGTTTCAAGTGGTAAAACATTGGCGACTTACAAATATTGTGAAAAAAAAAATACACAATAATGCAGCAGCAAAAAATATTTAAAAAAAACCGGAGCCCGATACATACATGTATTAATCGATTCATCACATTAATTACCTACTTGCAAATGGGATATTTATTGTTTACTGTTAAGTAAACGATATTAAATAGAAACGAGAATACGCGAATAACAATATCGCGCAATTTACAAGTTCGTTATGTAGCGGTTTCAATATATATAACTTTTCTTCTCGAGTGACAAATGACCGTGTCAGCGAGTCGGTTTCACTTCCTGACAAACAGCGCACTTACATAGAACCGTAAAAATCAATTAACTGGTTTGAACAGCAGCGGTGTTATTAATGATATTCTTTTTCTCGTGGCTCGCAAGTTTTCATCACATTCTAGGCTGTCATATTAACGCCTTTCCAATCATTCGTTTCGCGCTTCGCAACGAACTTCGTGCCTTCGTCGCGGTATCTTGTATTTTTTACGATCATATTAATTATCGGAAATATATTCTAAAGTCTTTAATTTTTTTAATAAAACTGTACTTATAAAATTGAAGAGAAAAATACGATGGCGAGGGTGTTCTGTGCTCATTATATCGAGGATATTTTTTTAATGCCACGTGACCTAGAAGCACTCGACGCGATCTTTCTCTCTCTCGTGTCGTATGAGTTCTCGTAGAATCAAAAGAAACGGTAACGACGATGTCGACGACGACGACGACGACGACACAGTAGATATTGTTTCGTCGAGGTTTCTCGCGATGACAAATGACTGTGTCCACATTCCTCAGTTATATAGCGAACGTATGAGAGTGCGTACGAAGCCGGACGGTCGAATGGTCGAAGAGTAATTGGCAGTTACGCGGCAGACGTAATCCAATTTATCATTTAACAAAGAAAACGCGGCAATATCTTCGTGAGAGATAACGCGAAACGCGCATTACACTTAACTGCGAAAGTATATACGCAGCAGCGGCAGAAATGTTTTCCCCTGGCGCGTGGTATTTATAAAGTCAGTCAGCATTTATCGTAAACGATTTGCAGGTGTTTTATTATTTGCCAGAAATAATTTATGATTTTTTTAAACTGAAACTTTTCGGCAGGGAAGATGTTCTCGAGGAAACGTCTCTTTGATCCTTTTTTGAAGACCTCATAATTACGCTAAAAACACTCTTTTTAAATCGACCGACGTGTAATTTCACGAAACATTCCGCATAAAGTTCAGCTATATTATTTATTACCGCGCACGTTAATATTTTATTGGCTCTAATGCATCTCGCGGGCGGCTTTCTAAGCAACGCTCTTAATCTCGCCATCAATAATCCACGCGCTCGCTATGGTATCAGGAGCAGTAGTGTTTTGAAGGTATAGACACGCCCCGTACACGTGGTCGAGCGAGGATATAAATAAACGATCGCTTAATAGCGCTGGCACGGTGCTCGGTAAACAATTTCGATGCCGCGCGGTTGATCCGGTGGCGCGCGGTTTTCGTGATATTAGCGGGTAAGTTTCGTTATCCTCCCGTATTGCGAGAGAGCGTCCACACCAAGACCACCCCCGTGCACGAGAACCCGAAGCGGGAGAGGGTTTATTTAGTATTACGCCGAAGCACATTTATAGCAGGATTTCACGGAAGTTTTGCTCCGCGCGTCTTATTTCATCGAGGTCGTTCAACCCGCGCGAACGAATCCGACGCCGGATTTGATTAAGGAAGAAAAGTTTCGGAGACGCGCGTAGATCTCTCTCGCTGTCCTTTTACAACCCTCTTCCCATTGTCGCGCGTTTTTCCCTCCCTTGCCCAGAAAAAACCGGCGTGTTCTCGTCTCTCCGCGACACGACAGACTTCTTTCGCGCGACCATCCTCTCCTATTTTATTATCTTACACGTCAGCGAGATATTCCTGTCGAGAGACGTCACACTATTGTCGCAAAGTTATTTGCAGTTTATTAGAAGTCGTAGCATACATCTTTCTCGCTTCGGTTGTTATCGGAATTATAATTTTGTTGACAGGTGAATAAATTTGAATTTTGTTTGAGCAACGATTTTTGTTTTGGTCAAGAAAAAAAACTGCGGTTTCTCTGGAAAGAGTGTTTGACTACAATTGCAATCTTGAAAACTGAAAATAGTTTTTTTTTAAGTGTGTTAATACAGAGGTCAGAGAAAAGATATAATTACGTTTAAAATTATGAAATTTATATGAATAAAATAATAAAAATTAGCGTTTGAATTTTTCTGATTTGATTAGAAAATGTTTTCGGCCGCTTGCAAATCTGTTTTACATAAAGTCTTTTGTGTTCGAATTCACGAATGGCCTCGATGCATAAGTGCCTCACGTAGGCGCGTCCCTGAGATATGCGTTCAGAGCGTGAAACCGGTTCCATACGGCGTGGATAATTTCGCAATAACATAATTATGTGAAAATCAGTCTTCCATCGAGAAGAGATTCTCGTTGCAAGATGAGATAAAAATAAGACAGACACCTATACGATACGAGTTAAAAGTATATTTACAGGAATAAATATAGACAGGATATATTTTAATTATAATTTTATATCAGCTTTTTACACACCGAATAACTTTTCTATATTTTACCGAAAGAAGAGAGAAAAAAGGAGAAAGAGATAATGTTATTTGGGAAAAGATTACTTGTAATTTATTTTTAATTTAATATTTGTTTTTCATTGCGTGTCAACTTCATTTTAATTTACACACATAATGAAAACGAAATGTTTTAAGTAAATTATAAAATATAAGAGTAAATATAACTCGCGCGATATAGCAACAAGTTTGGGAACCCCTGTTCCTCTGCACGGTGCCCTTCGTTCCCTCGTACCATCACGCTCCTGAGTGTGCGTGGCCGCGGTGCGCGACGGTTCTTTGACTCGGCGCCGGGAGTCAGTCAACCCGGTGACGGCTTGCAGGCTGTGTGCTGTTTCTCTGACGAGCGGGTTCCTCGGTGCTCACGAGTTCTCGCGCGGAAACGCGTACGTGCGCCGACTATACTTATCGAAAGTCGAGTTGTTTTATCGGCGATCTAGGAATCTTAAGTTCTCGATCACGCGGAAGACGACGACATTGACGACGCGCGCGAACGTGCGGTTGTTCCGAAAATGCAAAAAGCCCGCGATGCGCGCGATCGACAGATGACACGTTCCCGCTGAAACTGTGAAAAAGTTTACATTTTTGTGCGTGTCAACAAGGTGCGTTGCGCTCCGAAAACACGATGGATCGTCAGCACGCGCGCCGATGAACAAACAAAAGGATTTTTTTTTCGGCGTGATTGACTTGCTCTCGCGGAATTATCGCGCGTGATCTGTGAAGTTCGTTGTACAATGATGAGACCGGGAAGAAGCGCGTGCGATCTCTGAGCCGCGATCGATTCCAAGAATCAAGAGTTCTTCGCGTGTGTTCCCGAAACGTTTTTTTTTTCGCACAATCGTCGCTCGAACACAGAGATCCATTTATATTTTCCGACAAAAGAACTACTATTATAAGACTATTGTGTCTTTGGGTTCAAAAGTGCGTATTTTAACGAGATAATAACATTTTACGTAAGGAACATTGTGACTTGACTGATCTCTCAAAAACATTTTCTCGGGTGTTCCTTTTTCAAACCGCCGCATCCGCAAGAAAACGCACCAAGGAATTTCTAATATTCAGGACAACTTACGCGTTCTTACCTACCGCGAAGCGCACTCGACCTCGGAGCGAGCGGTCCGGAGCGGTATAATCGGTGAAAGGAGATTCAGCGCGCCGAAGGACCTTCTGACGCTGCACCGGTTTTGCGTTCGCCATCCTGACGAAATCCTGCAGACTAGCCGACCGAGGAAATTCGAGCTGCCGTCGCGGCTCGAGAAGATCCACGAGGAACAACAATCCGCGGATTGCTCCAGAACGATCGCCGTCAGACGACGCGCTATCGGTGCATCCGCGATGGAGGACGAGCTGCGATGTCCCAATTGCAAGGAGCTCTTCGTCGAGCCGGTGCTGTTGCCGTGCTGGCACGCGTTGTGCCTGGCCTGCGCGGTGAACCTGCAGGCGCCGCCGGACTCGCCGCCCGAGTCCACCGCCGACTCGTCAAACGCGCCCGGTTCCGATCAGGAGGCCGACAAGCTGTCGATCCTGTCAGAGACCGATTCCGGCGTGGTCTGCAGCAGCACGTCCACCAGCTCGCGACCCGGCAGCTACGTCGGCACGCCGGGCAACGGCGGTTTCCCGCCGTCCGGCGGCACTCTCTGCCTCTCGTGCCCCGTTTGCCAGAAGACCGTCTACTTCGACGAGGGCGGCGCCCACAATTTGCCCAAGTACCGGGCGATGCAGCACATCGTCGAGAAATATCAGGAGTCGCGAAACGCGCGGCTGCAGTGCCAGATGTGCGAGGGAGAGCCGCGCGATGCCACCGTCGCGTGCGAACAGTGCGAGGTTAGCGCGTGATTATATATATGTAGAGATTATATGTACATATAATTATATATTTAGAGAGAGAGAGAGAGAGAGAGAGGGAGAGGGAGAGAAAGATACTTAATCTACAGAGCGGTTGATAACCCAAGAGGTTGAGCGTATAATGCGTTGTCGCATCGTGAACGTGATTTTCCCGGAACGGCAGGAACGGAACGCGTCAGATTTAGCGTGAGATTAGAAGCTTGACGAGCGAATGGGGGAGTTGAATAAGAGTTCTAATGAGAAAGTAGAGGGATAAGAGGTGCACGCCCCGGCCCGCGGGAGAGATTAAGAATTTCTAATTAAATAGTCATTCCCATTAAATTAAGACCGAGAAGTAATTGGGGTTGTCGGCGCATCAATGTTGATTTAACTCTTTACGGCTGCGGATGTCGTAAACGTCTAACTAGAATTGAGAACTTTGTCGTAACGGACAAAGTTTTAAGTAAATAACAAATGAAGCCGACTCGTTACGTTGATTTGTATTAATTGACACACGGGAAGAGAAAATGTTTTTAAACGAGATATATCGTGTAACTTTAATTTTTAATTGTCCGTCGGGAATTTTACACAAAGCAATGTTTCAGGATTTTCATCTGTATCTCTTCTGTTGTTTCTCTTATTCGATATTGTATATTTTTGTCGCTCGCGTCTTACAAAAACTTCAATCGCACCGTAAGCTCAGCATCGGGGAAAGTTCCCAAAGGCTACCGTTCCTAACGACCGCGGCATCAACCGTGTTTATTTCTCTTGTGTGCTTTCCTCATCCAGAGGCTCGTTAACTCTTCCCCCGCGCGCTCCCTCGTTCTTCCTCGAAGTCTACTTCATAACTTTTCTCTTCGCGATACGAGCGCACTAGAGTCGCTCTCGTCTACGAGGAACTCCCCCGCGCGTCTATATCGTTATCGACATTAATATCGAGGGTTATGGCGTTCCGGAAAAGCGGTGATCTCACTACGCAAAATTTCTCACTTTTTCTCTCGTTCAAATACAAACGATTAACGTCATTAAAACACAGAACTTTATTTAAACGCTGCGAGCGTAAACAGTTTCTGATAATTTTACAAAACAGTTTCAACACACACATGTGAAAAGCAGAAACATGTTATGTTTGTTTATAAGATGTTTCTTTTTATCTCGCTCTTCTATCTATACCGTACACGCGTTATTTCGTTCCACTCTTGAAAACTTTTAATTTTTGGTTGAAGAGATAAAAATAGTTTGTAAGAAAAATATTACTAAAATATTACTAAAAATTAGTAAAAGTATAAATATTATAATTTTAACATCTCTTCTAAGTTGTGTTGATTCTTTTGCGAGACTAAGAAATTACCGAGAGTGTCAGTTCCGAATTCTAGGAGTATGTTCGCATAATGTGTCACCGCATTTCATTGACATTCACAATGAGAGAAAGAGAAAGAGATTGATTTTATATTGTTCGGCGTTCTCTGTTTGAAAAGATCGAGTTACCGCGTTTCGGAGAGTGGCACGTCGCATGAAATATCTCGTTGTGCGACACAACACATACGCCAATCGCACACTCGCGCGCGTCTCGCCTCCCTCTTGCACACGCCTTCCTACGAAGTGTTAAATTTCATTTTCGACCCCTCTCTCCTCCCATCCTCTTCCCCCCGGGTGTACCGCGACAAGTGGCGGATATATTTTTTCCGTGATTTTACACTCGCACCCGCACTGCGCGCACCCCGGTTGTTCCTCGCTTTGCGAGAAAAAAGGGTGGGAATCGATGCCTGCAATTTTATTCGTAACCGGCAACATTTTTGCGCGACAATACCTACTCTCTTTGTCTGTCTCTGTCTCTCTATCGATGATCAAAATGATATTATTTCCGAAAAGGAAATATCGAACAAGCGAGAGGAATATTGATGGCACGGAATAATACCGTAGAAACATAAATTAAACTTGTGTTTATTTAATTGTTGACACACGTACACACGGCATCGTGATTGCCGCCAATGTCAATATAATATCAATATAAACTAAGAAAGTTTTTCAATGAGTTAAAATAAATTTTTGCATATTTTTAATATTTCCTGATAAAAATATGATTGCAAAAAAAAAAGGGAAGATTATTCAGGAATGATCGGTATTACAGCGATGGTGTTTCTTTAGGTATTCGATATCGTGAATATCGATGCGATCGGAAAACGAATATATTGCTCCGTCGCAGTTTATTATTTCCCTTACAAAATACGAACAGACAGAGAGAAATCGATTGTTCTTTCAGGTTTTATATTGCGACGCCTGCAGAGAGTCCTGTCATCCGAAGAGGGGCCCGCTGGCGGCCCACAATCTGGGACCACCAAGAGGCAGCTGGCAATCGAGCGGAGGCAAGGGATCCCGACCCGAGGGCACGCCAGTCTGTAACGATCACAATGGCGAAGCGGTGACCTTGTACTGCGCCCTTTGCAAAATCGCGATATGCGCCCTGTGTCTTCGCGATCGCCACGCCGCACATCCTCACGACGTCCTGCCGTTGGCCGCCGCTTGCAAAGCCCAAAAGGTAAATGAATTGTAATTTTTCCCCACTATAACCCACCGAATTGCATATTGGATTATCATGTAAATTCTTCACAAGCGTATAAGCGTGTGTGAATTTTTCTGCCTGACGCGACTTATAAGACTGAAAAGAAATTTTATTGTAGATTAATATATCAGATTTGTTTTTCTCACATTGTGCGCGAAATGAAGAAAAATTCACAGAAAAGAGAAACAAGAGTACGTAATAATTTATAGCGCTGCTAGATTCGCAATCAGCGATATATATGTATGCGATTATACATTTTAAACGGGAGGGGGGAGCGAGACGGGGGGATGGAGTTAACGCGAATCGAGAGAGGTGGGAAGATACTATAGATTTCAGAGAAGAATGATGTTTGCCGGAGCAGAATATGCGGCGAGATAATATATGTATATTTGATGATGAACTCCGCGGTGTAATTTATGTGCCTGGTCGCACGAGCAAAATCCGAAAATAATGGATGATGCGGTGTCGGCCCGTTAACACGACCAATAATTGAGTTTCAATCCACCCACTCGTACGTATTACACACACACACACGCACTTCGAACACGCCTCGAAATCACATATAGTTTTGTTCGCCCCGCGAACTGCCATAGTTCTCTATCGCGCATTTTGTATATACTGCGGGATTCTATTGCGCGAGTCATTAGCGCGGAATCAGCGATGAAAAATACATTGCCGTTATGATAATCAATCACTCTCCGGACATTGCAGTTCGGCCGCGCACTCGAAATCGGAGTATCGGCAATTAGATGCTTGTAAAACATACCATGCAGAGTTGATCGCGTATTAATATGATAATTGCGCGTATTAATATAATAATTTATTAATTACGTGCCGTTAAACACTTTTTTTTTCTTTTATAGAGGTCTTCGCACAGATCGTCAAATACGTGCATTGGTTTTACGTTTATTTTTATTGTTACCGAAGAACACGCGTCCGCTTTGTTTTTCATTATCAACGCCGCGTCAACAGATGTACAACCATTTTCGAGATATCGTATTAACGCAACGCGTGCCACGTCGTCGCGTACCTCTTGTCGTACCTCGGAATAACTGCAAAACGTTATTGCGTTTCTCCCTGTTTGCTCGTTGCGTTTCTCATCTCGGCGAGATAACACACGCGAAAATGGTGCACGAAATTGCGGACGACGCGACACGGGTCCCGTCGGGGGCGTCGTCTTTATGTCGCCTGCGCTCGAGTCTCCGCGTTCTCCCCCGGACGAATATTGTGCAACCGCGCGTATCCCGGGACGCGATACTCGGAGGAGAAGCAGCTCCGATAGACAGCTGGTTTCGATATCGCGTGTCCCACGTAGGTGTGTGCGCCGATTTGCCATCCCCTTTCAACGTGACACACGTTGTGTTCTTCTTCCGTCCCTTTCTCCCTCCCCCGCGCTCTCGACACCTGGTCGCTTCCTGACATATGGAGCTCGCTCGGTTCTCTCGCCGCGTTGGTCCCATCACCATCCGATCAGGAATCACTTCCTCCGCGATTAATCTGATAAATTGCCCAGCGCGGCCCAGTCAAAACCGCCTGACTCCAGCAATTTCGTAATTGATTGCCCGCGCCGGACATGACCTGGGGGTCGGGGAACGCGAGAGAGAGACACACGGCTTTCCGCTTTTGTTTGCACTCGCGCTCGCCCGTTATTATCTCCAGTCGCGATAATTGACCCCGATGATAAGATCGATAGAGAATTGCTACGAAAGAACATCCCGTATTTTAGATGTACTTGTGTGTATTCTAATCGTCGACATCCGGCGGCGGCGGCGGTGTGCGTCGCCAATCGCCTCCGGCCGGGGGTCGATTGCGGGATTGCTCGAGCGAAAACGGCGGTGAAATAGCTTCCGGAACTCACATTCGTTCTGTCTTCTTTGTTTACTCGAGAAACATCACATTTTGAGGAAGCAATTGTGCTCCCACTAATGTTGAATACACGCGATGTGTTTGCTTACTTTCGTTCTCAAATAAAACAGGAAGATATTGCACAAATCGCGTCCCAATAAAACGCGCATGATAAAAAAAAAAAAAAAAATCGCGATTCTTCAGAAAATTTAACGCAAATATTATTTTTGTGATCGTGTAATATTTTTTCTTTTTGTTTTCACCAACAATTAGTCGATGCGCACTTTAGCTGAGTGACGTCTTCTGAAATACATCGCCGGAGGGACGCGTTTATCATAAAAGCTCCGGGTGGGATGGGGCGGAAAACGCGTCGAAAATTCAGTTGCGATAAAGTAATTTGCAACACAGGCTCGTTTATCAGCTCGTGCTATATCAGCGTAGAGAAGATACCGTGTTGCCGATCGCGTACATAAGCTCCGGCTATGCGAATCGCAATCATGTCGGGCCGCGATCCGCTCCGCTCACGTCGCGTTTTGACACGTAATCATCCGTCACATTGTCTTCCTCCTCTACCTTCCTTCCTTCCTTCCCGCCCCTCTCCCTCCCCCGTTCGTGTCATCGTCGCTCGCAGTTCTCCTCCTCCCTCTCTTCCCGCGCGCGCTTTACGCACGGCGCGTATATCGGAAGCGGCCGCACACCGCATCCACGACGGCACCGGCCATTATTACACATTAATGTTGACGTACGAGGCAATACTCGCGTGTTGCACCCGATATTTCGGTAATTAGTCTGCCTGCTCGTCGGCTAATCAGCGGAATGCCGCGTGCATGTGCGAGCTCCGGTATTCCGTGTCTGCAATCGCGATTCGAGCGAAGTAGCGTACGCTTATCTCGCGAACTCGAGATGCAAATATGACAACAGAACCAGAATGCCGGCGCGGCATCAGATCACGGCATACTTTTTTTCCGCGCGCGCAATTATGCTAAAAAAGAATCATTTATTTCTCCAAAGCTCGTTCGATTGCCGATTCGTACTGTTAATTTTCTTTGCACGATTCTTCGAAATATGATGATCGAAATTTATTTGGTAATCTCGTGTAATTTGACGACTTCGTAATAACGCAGATTGGAAAGGCACGCGTAATGATACGTTTTAGCATGCGATACGAACGTATCATTTCGTGTGTAAACAAAATTGTTTATCAGATAACGATCGTTCTTAATTCCGACGGTAGAAAACTGCCGCGGCCCGCGCTTATCGCTTCTACATCGCGATAAAATCATGACTCTTGAGTAACTCGCGCGCCCGTCGAAACTTAATCAACACGCTAATAACTACGACCGATGGTCTCGATTGGTTTTAAACGGACGACAAGACGGCTCTGTGAGTGATGGCCGAGTGGGCCGCGCGAAGGACCGCAGTAATAATAATCGATCGTCGTGCTCCGACCGCGTTCCCGACCATAATTGATTATGAATTCGGTTAATCGATACGAGTCACGTTTTAATGGACGTCTGACGTGTGACGTTTGAACACCGCCGTTAATTCTCTAGACGTTTAAGCGGTGGGAACGGCGCGCGTCTGTGTTAAATTTCTCGAGGATATTTTTATTATTGAAAGTCTCGCCTTTGTCAGTAACGAAATATATATGTATATATCGATGATACGCGCAATTATATAACGTATCTGAGAGACACGCAAAAATAAGAAAAATTTTATTTCGGATGGAGCAGAAAAAATAGAAAAAAAACATTCTGTAGTAAAAAATCTAAACATATGAAAAATTGCGTACTAATTAAATTAACGTAAATCTTGAGAAAATTACTTGCGAGATTTTTTGGAAAATTCAACAATTATGAAGTATTTGAGATGTGTTCACGCACACACCTACACACACACACAGTCGCATATATATCGCATTCGCGGACTTTATGAATCTATGCATGGGCTTGCGTAAATATGCACAAACATACGTAACGTGTACATATATACCTAATGGTTTCACGGTCCAAGTTCTACGGCGATGTATTACAAAATTCGATTACTTAGTAGTTAGTGGCAAATAGACAAAGGGCTGACCCGGATCCTCAGTGTCAAGTTTACTCGCGCGGAATCGATTGTTTGCGAAGGGTTGCGTCGTCCCGCCGTCGTCTCTGCGGACATCGTCATGCAACCTTCGTAGTCTTTAAGTCCGAAACTCCATCGTGGTTGATTGAACCCACTAGCCGCGCAAATAACAACGACGGAGAGGAATTTTTGTTCAAAAATAGTTGCGCAACAGCCACATACTTTCACGCCGTGCGTGTTTAGTTGCATACAAAAATTTTTTCTTTTTGCTTTACAAAGTATAACGATTAAGATAAAATGCTTGTGAAATTGTTACATAATCATAAAGCTAGATTTAAATTGCTCCACTTTTGAATAAGCTGCCGAGCTGTCTTTTCACACTTCTCGGGAGTTGAGAGTTGCTGAAATTTTCCGAGTTCCTTTTCTTTAACACTCGCCCGTATATAGTGTCTATTGAGCGAGAAACGGAGCGCGCCAAAAGACCTCATCCAGTCTTTTCGGCGTGGCGGCGCCGTCGAGAGAAGCGTCCTCGAGGCGGTTGAGATGTACCTGCTCTTCTCTCCCTGTCGACGCAGCGGGAGGGAAGGCAGGCAGGTAAAAGAGACGCCGGAAGCTGACGCGAAAGGGGAAAATCGCTGTCGAAAAATCAAGGCACGGTAAGCGCCCCGTGACGTTCGCAATTTCCTGGTCGACGGGGGGAGGCGAAGGGTGAAGAAGAAACGCGACGGCGGAGAGTCGCGTCGTGCCTTGCCTGCTTGCCTGCCTTAAACAGCCACGCCTCGATTCGCGTGTCACAAAGAGCGTATCCGCGTATATATCGTGGCCCCTTAAGGCGGCGGAAAAGTTGGACGAGGTTGGTGGTGGCGAGGGAGTAAGGAGGCTGGCTGAGAGAGCGAAGATGAGAGCGGGCGGCGAGCGCGGAAGGGAACAAGCAAAGGAGAACAAACGAATAAGCGAACGAGCGAGCGAACGAATAAAGGCCCATTTAGACGGAACGAGACTTTTAGAGGTTCTCGGTTTTTTTTTTTTTTTTTTTTTCAGAAAGCGATTCGACTCGCTGTTGTATCATTTTCATGATACTTACGCAAGCGTTTTGCAGCTATTTTGCGAACGAAAATACTTGGGCGCGTTAAGTAAAACGGCTGTCACATGTGAAAAAGAAATACGTCGTTGTGTAATTTTAATTATCTAGCAGAATTCAATATCGGAGAAAGCGTAACGACTCGGAGAATTACATTTGATTTTCAATCAAATTATTTTCGTTTCCTCACTTGAACGAATCTCGGGATTTTATTGAAGTGAAATTATGAAATTCTCATTGGGGAAAAATATGCAAAATGTTAGTAAAAATATTCCGATTAAATATATATTTTATTTTCGCGAAATTGCTCGGATATCAAACCGCGACGGATGATTAAATAACACGCTGGAAAAGAGTTGCGTTTTATATATGTTACACATTTGTGCTTTATTTAATTGACGCGACAGCACATTCGAATCTTTTTCAACAAGATTTATTCAACAAAATATAAAAAATTTTATTGTTACAAAATAGCAATGTAATATTGACACTAAAAAACACGTCGGTCTCGTTTTATGCTCGAGTCTTGCAATATTTTCGAAATGTGCGTCATCTCTCGCCGGCTTTATCCTCTGTCGTTAGTCTCGATCGCAGCATGCAACGGGGGGTTTACGTGCCGTTTTCTGACTGCTCTTATACGATAACCTTTGGAAATCGTTAGGTCTAAACGGACCTTAAGTCGACGCGGACGAGAAGCGCGCAGAGACACAGAGCGGCGGAGGGAAGGGACACGGTTGTATAGGGGGATTCGAAGGTGGTACACGCTCGATTGCTAGTGTGCCACGGCGTGGCTCGTGATATCGCGTGGCGTAGGAAAGGTTCAAAGTGCCGTAGGGCATACACGGGCGAGCAAAGAAAGGAAGAAACGTGCGAGAGGAGAGAAGAGAGAAATCCGGGTTCACAGAAGGTGTTGTCGGGGGAGGCAAAGGGAGGAAAAGAGATAGAAGCAGCGAGGCGCAAACCGGCCCAGGACTGGTGATTCTCCGATATCACGTATTACGTATCACGGTGCTGATACGTGTGTTGTGTGTGTGTGTGCACAGACACAGCCACAATACTGTTCTTGGTGTACTTTCTTTTCTTCCTTTTTCCTCCTCTCTTTCCTACTCTTCCATTCGGCTCTTCGTATCTCCTTTTCTCTTTCATTCTCTCTTTGTGCCGTCTCTTTCTCTCTTTCTGTCTCTCTCACCACCCGCCGTCGCGGAAGGTTCGCTCGTCTTCTTTTGCCGTAGGAACTCGAATCTCTCTCTCGCGCGCGCGCATACGCTAGAGGCAGATCGTTTGCAACGCGTACTTAAATACAGACACACACGATATGTTCTATGGAGCGTGTTGCGTACGGTGGCCGATCTTAAAAGTTCAGGGGAAGCTCGTCGCGAAGTAACGACTTTTCTCCTTTATTGGCTGTATAGCAACCGAGCAATATAGACGATCACGATCTTGTTGCACGTTCGTTCTTTAACCGAAGAGACGATGCATTCAATGTATTCAATTATAAATTTTTTTCTTTTTTTTTTTGTAGTCGTCGAGCGGCTTCAGCTTTTCGCTCGAAATTCACGCCAAGTGAAATAACATCTCGGTGAACCTTAGTGGGGCACTTCTCCGCAGGCGAAACCGATATTTCGAGTTGAAATAGCAGTCTGCGGTACTGCTACGGTGCTTAAAGTTGCAATATCGAGTGCGGGATCGGGAAGACACACGTTAAACGCACTGCGGTCGACCGTTCTCGCACACGCGTGCATTGGTGCGTACACCGACCGGCACTAAATCGTTCGAAAGAGGAGGACGAAAAAAAAACTTTCCCCTTCTATTACTTGGGCCGTCAGCGGTGGTCAGCGGCGACCGACAACAGCGGCTGAATAGAAGGGAGAACATTTTCTTTCTCTCTCGCGGAATCACGGTTCACGGTGTGTACACACTTTGCATATAGCGCGAATCCCGGTTGGACGGGTCAGTGACAATTTTTGCGGGGCTGTAACACACGCAGGAAGAAGAAAGAGAGAAGAGAGAGAAAGAGAGAAATCTTCCGAGAGAGAGAGAGAGAGAGAATTGTATCTCTCGCGTGCTACGGCACTCAAACGCCGTACGGAAGCGAAAGATAATATCGCTCGTTTCTTGCCCGCGTCTTTCTCCGTCGTCTCGCTTACTCGGTTGCATCCGCAGCCGCCGAGTGCTTTTATTGCGTTCCTTCGTTCTCTTCCGCCGCCTTCCTCAGCCCGCGCCGCGCCGTCGCTGCGCATTTAATGCGTTTCGTGAAATTAACTCCTCACCGACGTCCCGGGTACTCTCGAGCGCTGTCTTTCACTGTAGGACTTTTTAGGACGTTGGAAGACTTTCATTGTAGAGAAAGAAAGAAAGAGTAGAGTCTCTGGAATTTTTAATATATGCGCAAAGTGGATGTATGCATATGTATGCAATTAGAGAATATACTGCAAGTGCACAAGAGAGAACAGTTTTTTTTTTTCACATACAAGATAAAAATAGAATCGAGAATTTCAACTTTTTTTTTTTTATCTTTAATTTACGATGCCGCGTCGCATAAAATTTTATCTTGCGATCTTGCATCACAGTTTTTTTTCGTGCGAAAAATTACACGTCGACGCGACAAAGAGAAAGCGACTTTAAGAAACGATAGATTCTTTGAATTTCATATCATTCCCAATTATATGTAATACGTTTCTTTATTTAATCCGCACAGAGCGTACTCGCGCGCGCTCTTCTCAAGAGTTTCACGTGCTTTGTAGGGCGAAGCGCGCGGAGAGATGAATTCACTCCCCAGGCACTCTTCTCGCTTCTTCTCTGTTTGTTCTTTTACTTCGTCTAGTCGCGAACGATAGCAAACGATAGCACTCTCGAGTGCCACAAACGTTTTCGTCGAGAGTACCTTCAGATTGATGAAAACTAAGGGCGCGCGCCCGCGCCCAACGCACGGGTGAAAGCGCGGGAGGGTGAAGAGAGACGCATTTGTGCACGTTCGCTGTTTATCGAAGAGAATTGTGGTTGTGCTTTCACGTACGCGGCCGTCGTCCGAAACGGTCGAACGCACTCTGAAAGGGAAGCTGTGGGGAGAGTCTCCGGAATCGTCGCGGATAATCCGCTTCGGCGAACAAAGTGTCGAGGTCGGGAGAGACACGTGCGTCCGCCGATGCAGTTTATCCGGATGCATTTTACCGGAAGACGAAGGCTTCGGAGGAACGTCCGAGAGAGGAGGGAGAGAGATTTATCCACCGAGAAGTCGAATGCATCTCGCTAACATAAATAAATCGCGTCATTCATTCCGCTCGGTTTGTCGAGAACAAGAAGCATTTTGTCTTTTCTGGGCCGATGTTCGCGGGGTTAATTTTCACGATGTGACTGATAACATCGCGATTGAGAAGTCGTGGAAAACTCTCTTCACATTCTGTTTCATCGCGCATGAAGAAGAATTAAGAAGCGCAAAATACGTTAATTCAATTTAAAATTTAAATAGTCGTTTATTATCGCGGACGTATGGTAGTTTAAATGAAAGACAGAGGCGCGATGTCGCGGCGTTGTCGGTGCGAATTTTACGTTTGCACAATGAAAAATTTTCGCGTTGCATTCCCGACATTACTCGCTTGCCGGTATTCGAGTTCGTTGAACTGCGGAATGCTCGCGTAAGTTTCTCCCCCCGTTGCATGCGCGCGGAGTTTGTGCTTTCCTAACGGATTAATCGACATACGCGCGTCTCTTTAATAAAACATAATGCGGTACAAGCATTGCTCTCTGCGCGATAATTAAATTCTTTAAAAAAAAAGGACACGCAACGGGGGCGGTTCAGCGCGATCAAATATTCATCGTGAATTCGCGATAAGCATGTCGGTTTTATGTATCTGTTATGGTCAAAGTCCGAAGCGGTCCTAGTATTGACCGTGCTTCGGGCTTTGACCATAACGTATCCATATAATTAATTTGCTTTATAAAACGCAGACAAAATTTTATATAATAAACAAAAAACATTAATATATATTTATATATAACGGCGTATCTCGACGAGAACACACGCGAACGTTTGTAATAACATAAAATCACAATTTGTGATGATCGCGATTTTTATGTTCTTCACGTCCGTGTGTGATTTCTATCTTTGCTCGTATTTATTATTATTTTATTTTAACATTTATTTCATTTAAATACATCTCCATTTAATATTTAAAAAGTTGTAACGCGCTCGTTACAAATGAAAAATATTTTCCATCGTGTGTGTATACACAAAACTGTATTAAATGTAATATTTAAAAAAGAGCGATTAAGATGTAACTGAAAAAACCAAACAAGGAAAACGTTTTTTTTTACACACACAAAAAAATATAACAAAAATAAAAGCACGAATAAAAGCTTACGTTTTTCTGTCTGAATAAAAAATCGAAAAGCGGTTTTTACACATGCGGATTTTTACGAATTTGCAAAATCCGCGCGATGCACAACGCGTCGTCGATGAAATTGTTTCTTTGATTTTGATCGCGTCGGTACTTCTCTCGCAAATATATTCACCATATCCAGCGCGCGAATTTCTTCGTCTTACGCAATTTTCGCTAAAAAAGAGAGAAACAGAGAGAAACATAGAGAACATCACCGAGAGCAAACTTCTCTCCAGACCATTCCCGTCTTTTCGCACTGTGTTCCAGTCTCGACATAGTCGTCACGATTCGCGCAACCTCGAAATACACTTCTCTCCTATTAGAGCTTAGCGCTTCGCGGAGACTGTGCTTAGGGGACGCGTAACGCCCGAGGGACTTGCAGTCGCGGCGTTATTCTCGGAAACTACCGCAACGGAAACGCAAAAGCTTTGACGTATTAATGCAACCAACCATCATTACGGAGCGCATTTAATATATTTAGCAAGGAAGACGCATTACGTGAAATTATAACATAAAATTACGTAATGCATGCATGTTTACGCGGTACTACAGAAATTATATTTAATATGTATCTATTGGAAATTTTATTATAGTTTTTATTTTTATTTACGCGATTTTTCAAACGCACACGCGGTAAATTGTTAAAATAGCAACGGAGAAATTACGCATTTTCGCACTTTTACGCGGAAATATAAAACCACGTTCTTTCAGTGTAGAATTGTCAAAGAGAGACTCAATTTTCATAGCGTCGGTAGTTCTCGTTTACGTTAAGAAACGTTAAGACCCCGTGGGTACGGCGTCACAAAGAAAAGCTTTTTCCGAGTACATAAGAAAAATGCAGAAAAAGCATATTTAAATTGCACAGTAGCAGTGCGTACATTTTTAAGATACGACTCAGAAAAGTGCATATAAAAAAAAGGCGCGCGCACGCCACAGATCCGTCCTTTTCATTAGCGAACTCTCTTGGTTTTTTTTCCAAACGGAATTTCTTGCAATTTTTAATTTCGTTAATTGAAATTTAGACATCACAAAACTCACTCGCTCTGTTATAAATTTTCATACACCAGTAATTGTTTTATTCGTTTCAATAAATGGATTTTTTTTTGTATGCGCGACGATGGAAACGTTCGACTGTCGACGCGAATGACGACGGAATTTTATTTTCGGCCTATCGTTCAGGCCGGAAGAGCCACCGTTCGACTCCTGTCGGACGCGTTGGAAAGTTCGATCATTCAATTAACGTCCGGACGGATCTGGCGCGCTGAAATTGAATCATTTGGTCTCGCGCTCCAGCGAGACGGGGAGAGCTCGCCGCGGATCGAACGGGAGGGAAAGGGAACACGTCGGAGAGCTCCGGGTCTCAGAACTTCGTAATCAAATCACAGGCTACTGTTAATTGCTTCCGCGTGCTCGATCGTAAACAACTGCATCGGCGATCGAATCTCTTAGGTCACGAGATGCGCCGCGTTTCCTCTCTTTCTCTCTCTTCGTTCTTTCCTCCATTTTCCGCGCCGTCTTATTAAACTTCTTGACGTTCGTTCTCGAACGCGAAGTAGGTGCGGTCCTCGGAAACTTCTCACGTCGGACATTAAATAGGAAGATATTCGAACGAGGGAAGTAGACGAGAAAGGAATACGCGGTTGCGCGATTCTTCATCTCTTGCGGGAATCTTCTTCCCTCCCACCTTCTTTCAATCAAACTTAATTGCGGCGCCGCACCGCGCGTTCTTATTATTACTTGTGTCGAAGGTTCTTCTTAATAACACGTCAGAGAGAACGGGACAAGCTAACAGGCCGGAAGCGATATTCGCGAAACCGGCAAACGCCAATTGCGTCGGACAGTTTGATGTGGAAGCGATATTTAAAAGTTATCCGACACGATAGCGCGGGGATTACATGTATATTGACATATTGACAAGAGAAAAGCGACGTTAACGTGCAGGGACGGGAGGGACGTCCTGTCCTTTATACCGAGCCGATACGTTACTAAAATATTTACGATTACATTTCGATATTCATTTTATTCGCGTGTCCGTCTGTATATTTAGCCGCGCGCGCGCGGACTGTGTCGATCGGAAACACGAAGCGGAAATTTCCCCGGTGACGTGTGATTTGCCATTCAGGCCTGTTTTGATATTTTCCAACCGACGAGAGCCGCGCGCGCCGGGTTAACCGAGCTCATAATCGAGGGAGAAGTGGGGGGTGGAAAGGGGGAGATCACTACCGGCGGAGCACATAATTCACGACATCCCGCGACGTCGGCGTCCCTTGAGAGCATTGTTTATCTCACATTGTTCCGCGTCCCGCGAGGTAGAAAAACGGGAGCGGAGAGCGCTCGTTGAATAAAACGGGTTAAAAAAGACACGTGGTCCTCCCGCGCGCGTATATACATATATGAGCGCATTCGGGAACACACCCATTATTGTCCTGCTCGACGAGTGTCCTTATTATGTCTGTCCTTCCGTGCTCTCCGGCATCTGGCGCCCTCGAATCCTTTCCGCGGACCCATCCCTCTCCCACGTTCCCACGGTTCGCCGAGGGATTCTCTTCCCGTTCCCTCACCTTCTCCTCTCTCGCGAAATGGAGCCTCCACTCTCTTCTCTCGGGCTCTCTTTCTCTCGTTATACATCTTTCCCGGCGGTTCTCTTCGCGGCGCGGAAGTTTGTCCTGCCGTTATTATTGCCCCATCCTGCCCCATTCATTCCCTTCTTTATGCCGCCTCGTCGAAGTCTTTGCGATATGCCACTTGAATCCACGATGGCTTACCCCTTTTTTTTTTTTTTTTTAATATACACGCCGCTTAATTTTTCATCGGCCAATTTCGCTTTTTTCCGCGATATCCTCGTGCCATCAAGATCTCGAGAAGAGTCGTCTCTCGCGCGTTATGTTCGTTGCTTTGAATAATACATTTGTACTTTGCTGACTCGTTTGCTTTAGTTTACGTGTGGCTTTTTAATGTATTAGTAATGGAACACAGTGTTTGAAGCTTTAGAGTTTAATATTTCATGTAACAAAATAAAGGCGACTACAGAGAGAGTATGTACCGCGTATATCGCGTATACATATATTTACAAAATGATACGAAGAATTGCTTTCGATCTTTCGGTTACGCATTTATCATTTAATATACGTTCAACAAAAACATAAGCCGTGTGTACGCGCCAATATAAACTCGGTTGAAATGAAATCGCAAATGCAAGCACGTGCGTTATTTATATTTCCGCGTGAATGATCTCGCGCGCGAGACCAGGTTTTGATCAAATTTATCGTGCAATTTGACAAACCAGCGCGACGTTTCGTGAAAAATAAATTTCAGCGCAAAAAGCGCGCGCGGTCCGAGCGTCGGCGACGACGGCGGCGGCGGTTTTATCCGTTCCGCTTCGATTAATGAGTCATTGCTAATTCAAAGCAAAATTTACTTCTACGCGCGCAACGTTTGGCGGTTCGTTTACGAGGTGTATGTACGTTACGCCCGCATACACACCGGCACTCGTCGTCGACGAGCGTGTCACGGAAACGAGAATAAAGTACGTCGTAACGGCCGGGGATCAGTCGGCCCATGAGCCATTATTTTCCCTTGATCCAACCGAGGGTTTCTCTCCCGGCTTCGCGTTCGCCTCGCGCGCTCTAACGCGCGGCTTGTGTGAGTCTAGTGTACGCGAGCTACTTTATATACATCGCGACGACGTGTACGTGGCAATTGAACTTTCGCATTCGCCGCCGCGATACTACGTCTATCTCGATTCTCGCCGTAAGATCAACTACGCGAAGTAGCTTCCTCTACGAATAAATTGCTACGTAAAGTTGGGTTACACGACGCGGCAGCGCATTAATCATCCGGCTGAGGTGCATCCCGCAGACACGTAGGTCGTGATTTTGGTCTGGGATGAGAACTGTGTTGGATGGAATGTCAGATCCAGAGAACGTATTTAAGTAATAGAACAATCTCTTTCTCTCTCTCTCTCTCTATCTCTCTCTTTCTGCGAAACAAATTATAACATTCCTAAGTTTTAGGTTTCATATATTTTTTCTGATATCTTATATATGTACTAACATATAAGAAAATAATAGAAAATAGATAACGTTTAGATATAAAGTATAATAAAAAATTGATAATATTTAGATATAATGTTCCCGTTGAAACATTCGAGCGATAAAATTGTTCGAGAGAATTACGTACAATCTTCTCCCAGCGTTTCTTTCATAATTCACATTGCGAAACCTCCATCGAGATCCCCCTATCAGGCAATAAACGAAATTCCATTTCACCGGAGCAGTTAAGGATCAAAATTGTGTACATACGTGCGAGGGGATACATATATTTTATATATATATAAAATATTATGCTTTTAGCATGCATCATTATCATCTCTCCTATCAACAACGGGATAACGTACGAGCGCCAAGCGATGGCGCGGGTCGGGTTTTATCGCGCCGCGGCATCGATTGCTTATCAGGCCGGCTACATCGAGAGCACCGCGTGTAATATATGCGGCACGTGTTACTTCCCCATACGGCGCGCTGGGGGCAATTTTAAAAGGCGATTCCTCGTGGGAAATTAAAGCGCGAACGCCGAAATAGAATAGCCCACGGGCAATCGCTCGATTTCCGTGTCGTGTCGCGTCGCATCGCGGGATTCCCTTTCGTCGTCGTCGTCGCGCGCGGAAAAAAGCCACCGTTGAAATTTTTCAGCTCACGCGAGCTTTTGACACTTTTCCGACGTGTCGCCGATTGAGTTACTTGTTGCGTGCGTTGCGCGCGAACACGAAATGTTAAACTCTCCTCTCGCAGCAGCCTCCATTCGATCCGACGCGAGAGAGTAGCGAGCGTAAATTGACGAACTGCACTTGTCGCCGTAAACTTGCTTTGTGAAGACGATACACCTACCTGTCGTAGGTATATCGTGATATTTTAAAGAACTTGCGATACTAGCGAAATCAAAAGTTCGCGAAATGGGCGCGGGCAATTTTTACGGGCAAAAGAGGTGATTTCTTCGCGTTTATTCCGCGAATTTTTTTCCGTGTACACATATGTCGTACGTAATATTTAAAAATATTTGTTGTATCAATATATCCTCAATTAAGAATATTGCTTTTAACAAGTCGCTTACAAAATTTATACTATTTACATGTTTATCTGTCGATTCGATTTGGTGAGATAAAACATCGGGCGCGCGATCGAAGGAACCACATCGCCGCGAGATTGAAATGTAAAGTTTATAGCACTTTACTTTCGGCACCGGGCAGCCGTTTGATTACTCGAAGCGCGCCTTTTTCATGCATACAAATATTTTAACCTTCGTTCAACGTAACGCCGTTCGGAGAGAAAGAGAGTAGTCAAGAATTTTCCGAGGTTTCCGCGCGTATAGCTCTTAATTTTATTAGGGCTACTCTCTTGGTTCTTTCTCTTTTTCTCTCTCCCTCTCTCTCGCTCTCTCTTCTCCACCGGCGACGAAAGGAGGACTACGACGGAGGTCTTCGTAGCCGCCTTTTTAGCATCTCCCTTTGGAATTTCTGAAGCTTATTAAACGTTCGAGTAGGCAACGTCGTACCTAGCCCTTCCCCTCTCCATACTTTCTCTCTCCCTCTCTCTCTCTCTCTTCCCCCCATGACTTTTAATTAATGAGGCAGTATCGATCGACGACGGTCGCATCTACGGAGGCCGAGATATCGGGAGAACTTCCAATTTGCAGAAGTACCTTCGTAATGGCGACGATAGCATCGTCGGAAGTAGTTTTCCTTTCGAAATATGAACGGGCATTTATTTTGCTAAAATCACAAGACGCGTCCTCTTTTCAAGCGCATCTCTCGTGTGATTTCAATGGTCTCTTTTATTTTCTCCACTATTCGTTTTCGTACTTGAAAACCCCCTGAATATTCCACGGTTTCTCGATTCTCGAGAGTTCCTTCCTTTCGTCGGTCAGAAATTAAATCTTCAATATGATGTTACATGGATGTTATACCACGTTATATGTACATTATATAAAATTGCTGGAGCGCAGTTTCTTATGATTTTAATTTCGCTATCAAAGAAACATTGACGTTGAGGATTTTTTTTTTTGTATTGGAAAATTATCTACAACAAACTGTGGGACGAAAGTTTTCAAGGAATTCGAAAACTTTCGCCATTGTTGATAATTTTCCAGTAAGTACACGACGGAGAAGAGGGAGACTTATCTTTCTCCGGGGTAAATACACGAAGAGTGGATAATCTCCTTTCAGCGGAGTGCGCGTCGGCGGGTTCCTTTAGACAGGATGGCCGAGAGGTCCTTTCCAGAGACTGTGGCGGAGATTCTTTCAGCCACTGTTATTCGACTCGAGGTGAGTCGGGAGGATTTCCTACGGGAAATTACTTTTCCAGGAAATCGCGCCTAAGGAGGCGACTGCCGTCTTTTTCTCATCAAAAACTGAGCATTTGCTCCCGAGCTTAGCGTCCACTAACGCGGGCGTTATCGTCTGTCGATCTGATACCCATTCGGATATCGGGTTTAGTCCTTTACAGAGCGTGCTTCAGAATTAATGCCTCTCTCTTCCTTTTCGCTACTAAAAGCTACTAAATACGGCGGCTAGTAAAAGCTCACGCTGCGGTAGGGTCACGCTTTTGTTACGATGTTATCGTTATTCGCACAATTTATCGCATCGCATCAGAAATAATTACGTGAAAGAAAATTGCCATCGTACAGTCCCTCATCTAATTTCCGTCTCTCATCTAATTTATCCGTGCGTGCGTGTTTCCTCTCAAAATCTCTCTTATCAACTGTTACATGTTCGAGTAATTTGAGCGGCCACATACCTCGAGTTTCGACGGTAACACATGCTTGTTATTAGAGGATAACAGTTCGTGAATGAAGGACTCGAGAGAGCGTTCGGACTCGAGCGTCGCGTAATTGTTTCTAGCTTGTGTCGAACTGGATTATTCCGCTGGATTAAATTGGTCGCAATGGGACAAGCCACTTTTTACCGGAGTACCTATCTCGGGGGAACTCGGGAAAATATTTTTGGTCCAATTCCCGCTAGCTAACTTAGCCGCTGGCGCCGTGGCATCTCGGACGCGGGTCTCAAGTGGCCGGATCACTTGACCCAACCCGATCCACCTCGCCCTCCCGCTTGGCAAACGTATCCGAGGAACGAGAGTGGAACGACTACGATTTGGCAGGTGCTCTCAGAGTGAGGTATAACTAAACACGCGTGTTTTGCGCCGAGCGTAGCGTTTACATATCGACCGTTCGTTCGTTCGTTCGTGCGAGCAACTTCGCGTGGGAAAAGCTGTTTCGTGCCAGAGAGAAAGAGAAAGAGAAAGAGAACTTATTATTTCGTTCTACAAACAAGGAAAGAACTGTAGTCTGTACATCGCACTAATTAGGATAGGAAGACCGAAATATGTGTTGTAGCACGCGGCGATAAATGAAGAAGATACGTTCGCCTGATCGTTTGACACATCGTTATCGTCTCACACTTACGATCGATTAAACAATGTAATTTTCGAAACTCAAATAGTTTTGATTACGATGAGTAATTTGAAACGAAAAAAATGATTTTAGCAAATTTACACGTCGCTAAGTGTCACTCTTGCATATCCTTTTCAATTAACGTTAATGGATTATAATTCTAATTAGCAAAATGTATATATATGATATCTACGAGAAATTAAGTTTTGCGAAGATGGCATTCGGTATATACATCTCGTCTAAAGTTAGAGATGACACAAGAGCAGCGACGGTTCTGAAACATGCACAAATCTGAATCGAGGCGGTGCGCGCTCGCATAAATAGTTATCGAATTTTAATAGCAAATTCGCGCGCGCAACACACGGAGATGAGAAACGCCGCGCGCGATTAGATGGTTGATCAAATATTGATCCAGGTCGGCTCTCGGAAATCTCCGTTTGCAAATGCCGCGCATGCTGACTCGCCTATTCTTACTTGTCTGCGTACACAGAGATCGTATAATTAGTTATCAGACTTTAATAAGGACTCTTGACTTGGCGCGCGCGCGCCAGAGGGGGAGCGCACAGCCGCGCGCCGAAAAACCCTACTGGATTATCTAACGAGCTAATTGAGAACGACGCTCATCTCGTTAGGTACGACGCCGTCCGTCGACCCTGGATTCTGTCAATTTCGCATGCGTTATTACGGGCTACGCCCGAAATAATCCCGGGCGAGCTTTCGTGGAAAAAGATATTGTCGAAATTCTCTTGTCAGTTTCAATAATGCTATAGGCGATAAACAAATATGCATAATTTAAGCGCGAACGATGCGTAATATTAGATTGATAAAATTAAACTATCGCTGTTAATGTTTTTATTTTTGAAACAGAAAGAGAGAAAGAGAGAGAATTTGATAATTTGTATTAAATTTATGTTATTTCAGTAAATATTGTTTAAAATTGATTATTTAAAGTCCGCGCTAAATGTAAATTTGTTTGCCGATGTGATAATGTATTTGTTTTGATATTAAAACTAAATCAAACGAGACGGATTCGAATATTCCAGTATAAATACACAGGGAACAGGGTTAATTTGCATAAAGTTCAAATTAATATTGCAGTGCCTTATCGGATAACCCGATGGCGGGGGGAGAAGGAGGAAGGGTTAAGTGAAACGCGAGACTTTCCAGAGGGTCTGTACCATTAGATTCCGTAAATGGAAACTTGCCGGCAAATGGCGTCAGACGTGGCGCACGGGATAAAGGCACCTTTCTCACGTGCACGGTCATCATGCGGCGAGATGGACCGAGAAAGGGTTACAGACACGTAGAAAGATAAAAGTCAACTTCGCTCTTCATTAACTTCGCGTTTTTCTCGGTTTTCCATTTTACAAATAAATTCAATGACGCGTCTTCTCTCTCTTTTTCTCTTTCTTTCTCTTTTTCTCTGAAAAGGTCGAGCGTGAAAAAAAAAAAAAAAAACTGCGGATTACCGGGATGCATTAAAACTACATCTCGTTGCACTTATTATATCGTGAGAAGATTCGACGCGGTATCTGTCTCATTAGTACGCGGAAATAATCTCTGAAATTATTGTTACACGAGAGAGTTACAGTTTCATTAAGAAACAATTGTTCGTAACTTACTACGAAAAAAATGTGTCGCTGTTAGCACGACCGCGGGTCATCCTCTACATATTTCATAGACGCGTATATATTTCACCGCGTCCAGTCTCGCGCCACACGGTTCTTCTTAGTCCATTAATCATGCGCACTCTCTGCAATAAGCGGCTGTTAGATGTCGTTAAAAACGGAGCCTCTCTCGCGCGCGGTACGTCCGTGGCTATCCGCCGATTATTCACACTTTTTTCTCGCCTCTCTCTCGGACGGAGAGGAGCTGCGGCCGGCAGCGCCGACGAGAGAGCATTAACCGCGCTTAACATAGAATAATAATGCCCGCGTTTGGTCGGCCTCTGCTGCCGCAAAGAGGATGCCCGATACGCTACACGCACAAAAATCCTCACTTACTCGCGCTTCTCGAAAGCGCACGTCCTTCTCTGTATGCGTGCGCCGTCTCGACGCGGTATTATGCTTAAAAATTCATCGAGGGGAGAGATGAAGTTCGGTGCCAAGAAAACGCTCTCTCGTCTCTCTCCCCTTAACGCGTATAATACACACACACACACACACACCTCTCGATCGAAATGGCTTACCGACCGTGATTTTCATGTTTTTCTGTCTAGGCATCGCTCTCGCATTTGTGTTGTGATAAAATGGTAGTTCAAAAATTCAGAAATACAATTTATTTAGTCACAAATTGTTTACTTACAACCGCGATGTCTGCTCTCTCAAAGAATTGAAAAAAAAAAAACTTTTGAAGCGACACACAGACTTAGAGGAAGAGGTTCTTCTTTTATTAACTAGTTGCTTGTAGGATGGTGAAAGATAGCGGAAGCGATAAAGAGGGCCAAGATTCGGATGAAAGTTTTATGAACTGCCGCTGGTATCTTCCGAATCCAGAGTTGAAATAATTTATAGACGAGCCGATTGAACTTCTCCTCACTTCTCCGGCGAAAAGGGGAGAGGGAGAGGCAGGAACAAATGTTACCTCGTTACTGCGCGAGAGATATTCGAGTTTCAATTTATTTGCCGCAATTTAATTCCGAGCATCTCGATTGTAATTCCGAAACGCAAACATTCTCTCGTGCGCGCAAAATAAGAAGTATTTCTGCAGATCGGATGTTTGCTCCGGATTGTTCTGCATCGATAAAATTGCGCGCCTCGGCAAATAAGTCGGGAACAACAAACAGCGCGAGCGAGTTTCAAAAGGGAAAACAGAACGGAATCGGACGTACGTACTCGGGCAAACGTCGCTTTAATAAAATTAGTTTGTTCTACGGATTGACTTCGATCAAGGAACATATACTATATACATATATATATATATATATGTATGTATGTATGTATATATATAAGCGAAAAACTTCCTAGGATGGTTCCGGAGAGGGAAACCACGGCAAATATTTATCCCATCGCGCATGTAACGTAGCAAATATGACTATTCCGACATACCGCCAACCCGGGTATTCGCGCTAAACCGATCCAGACGATCAATTTGCGCTTGTTATTAACCGTAGCGACATTGTTGGTCTCTTTGTTTTGTGGGTTTTGGAGCGTGAGCGCGCGCGCGCGGATCAACATTGATTGTGCATTAAAGAGCGTATTGCATTTCGCAATTCGCGCGAACGTAACGGCGCGATAATGGCCGAATTGTATTAAAAAGTATAACGCTTACGAAACACCCGGGATAATTGGAATTTATCGCAGACGGACGCAACGGGACGTGTATATACGTGGTGTTGCTCTCTCGCATAATGCCGCTCATTACAATTATAGAATTTTCCGATTTTCATATTCGCGAATTTGCGATGCGCGCGACGCGCTGTTCGTTAATTACACGGTAATGAATAATACAGTTTTTTTCCTCGTATATGTACGCGAACGCGAATGCATTACAAAACTACGTCGCCGAAATATAAATTTTTTAATATTTTTCTCACATCCTCTCGCGTTGTTAAAGAGAGGATTCTTCTCTCCCCTCTTCCATCGACTCAATTCGACTATCAGTTGGCTGTTTACTCACATTTCGCAAATTTCTCGTAATTACGTTCGCTAATTATCATACAAGTGGCGACGAGTAACTTACACGCTACGAATTATAAAAATATTCAAATATACGATAATAATATTTAGATTATCTCTCCGTTGCGGTTTGGGCTAAATTAAAACTGCCCGTCTCGGGGAAAAAAAACAAACAAACAAACAAAAATACGAAAAACTCAAAGTGAATATGAAATTAAACACTCCCCCTCGCAATTAAGTATTTACATATCGCGAGATAATGTTTATTTGCGACGCGAGCTCATTGTGCGTCTCGTTAACGTCACGCAAAATTCATTGCGTCGCTGCAAAATACATAGCGCGCCGTTCGCACCACGCAGATGAAGCAAGAATAATCTTAAAAATGTAAAGCTCCATCGGATTAAAACTTCGCGTATCTACTTGTTTTCCGTAGAATTTGGATTAATGAAAATCTTCCGGGTCTGTGTGCGCTCGCGATAATATGTCTCTTAATACCCGACGTTCTTTTTGTACTCGAGTATGGCGTTTACACGCGAAAATATTCAAGAACACAGTCGTTCGTGTGTGCGTAATATATACGCGAATCGTGCGAATATTCCTGCAATTCTCATTGCACGCGCGGTAACGTCGTTTATTCGCCGTGGAACTTAATCTCGAAAATCGGTGGACAGCCGTCAACTTCTTTATCGCGGCGGGACGCGTCGCGTTTTATTACACGTTTCGTTGCATATCGCGTGCGCGTCACAATGACTATATATACACACCTCCCGTCGCACGTACAATACACATCACGGGTGAACTTGATGCGCGGCACGCTACAGCTTTAATTAACAAGCACTTCGTGCGATCGATGCCCGAAGAATGCCCGGGCGTTCGAAACACATTTTTGGAAATATTCCTGTTTGAGCGCGCTTGTGTTTTGACGCGGCCATAGACGAGAGGGTTGTTTCGGTCTCGATGATAATCAACGCGATTATATGTATACGACCCTTCGGGCGCCAATTAGCGCTCTACAGAGCGATTTAAAAGAGAATCAATTTTCGAAGCGACAATGTTTTTTTGACATGTCCCCTCGTATTCCTTTCTCAACGTAAAACGTACGCAATAAACATACGTACGCGCGATAAATGTGCTATTTTAGCTCGAACAATCGTTGGTTATCGCGCACTGACAGTATTTCAAGACAACAAATAGCTTTCAGAGTCGGGACGAAAAACAGGGACGGATGATGTGATGAAAAGTAATGAGAGAACTTTTCGGAGACTTGTATCTCGAGAAGACAAAGAGGTTTCTTATACTTCGCGATATCTTCCGATAACTTTCAATGAGAAGGGAGACCATTGATGGGCCGAGGTCGGATTGTCGGAAGTCAAAGACCGGAAATTGTGATCGGTGATCTCTTAGCGAGTAATCGACGATATGTCGTGTCCATTTCGAAGGGTCGCTTACACTCTTGACATATCCCTTTTAAGACCGATATCTTATCACGCGGAAGAGGGTTTGCGTTAATGCTGCGTCTGCTGGCTAAATTGCGCCATTAATAGTCTAGTGGCCGAAATCCTCACTCCGGACGCGTCTTTCGGCGCGAGATTTAGCGGAATAAATCCGGGTAGCGTGCGTCCTTTGACAAAAGAAACCTCGGTGAGTGTTGTACGTGAATATTATATTTTTGTTTGCAATATATTCCCATGACGCTACGTACGATTTTGTTGGAAAACTCAGTTTACCTATTCCACGCACGAGACGATATGAATACACTCCGCGAGAAAGGAAATATTTTTTCACGTTTGCACAGGAATATCCTGCGTCAGGAATAGAAGCAATCCTTTTTTTTTTTTTGGATCGAAACACAATTGCTCGTAGTTTTTCTTTAGAATTTAGTTAAGTAAAATCTTTTATGATTTACTCGGTCTGTCTTATTAGCGCAAACGATTTCCAAGAGAGAGAGAGGACATTAATATCGCTCTCCGAGCGCATTTCATTATTCATAAGTGATGTCGCAATTAAAGAATCCTTTCCGACCAGCTGCACGACAACAAGCGCTCACAAAAACGCAATAAAAACCGCTGCAGCTTGGAATTTTTTAATTACCTCAGGGGTCGAGCAGAAATTTCTTGATTACCTCTATGCTGGAATCGCTCCAGTGCGCTCTCGTTTTCCTTCTCTTTTCCTCTCTTTTCTCTCTCTCTCTCTCTCTCTCTCTCTCTCTCTCTCGCATTTCTTTGAAGAGGCTTAAATATTTAAACGCCGACTCGACTGACCGTGTACGAACAATCAGAAATGACGCGTCTCTATTTTTGTGTCAGAGTTAATAATCGTTTTGTTTTACATCGTTAAATTAAAACTGTAAATATACAAGCAGTATAACATTCTCTAGCATGCGAAATGTGGGAGTAAAAATTTTTATATCACTGAGATAGAATTTCAAAGAGTTTTATTTATTTAAATGGTAACAACATATTTTTAAGAGATAGTAATCTGAGTGATGACACAAGGAAACTTGTTACATGATAAAAATATTGCTTTTTAAGTTTTTGTTTCCTAATCTATACAGGAGACTTATAACATTTAAATAAAAATTGTTTTTTTATGTTTTTTTTTTTAAATACGTACATATATGAGAAATCTTGTATGGTGCATCGTATAACGTTTTATCGAGGGAACATATCTTCGCTTTCGGCAACGTGTACGTACAGTTTTCGTGCGTCGTCGATCTTCCGGCGTGGGGAAGAGAGGCATGAGGTCGCAAATGTTTATCGACCTACCCCGTGTGTCAAGGGCCGCGTAAAAGGCAGGGAGGAGAAGAGGGGGAGGGAGTGGGCTTTAATCGGTAGCGAGTAATCGAGGCTGATTCAACGAGGTAAATTCGTCAGATGAAAGTAAATCGTGGAAAGGGAAAGCGCGCGCGAGGGGCCGACTGTTGCGCGGGATATAACGCAGTGGCGTAACGGGAACGCTGCGCTGATTCTACAAATTCCATTCCCGTTTATAATTACGGGCAAAACGCGCGGGAGTGAACCGTCAGATGCCTCGCTTTTTCTCTCTCGCACATTCTCTCCGATATAATAATTATGCTCTTTTTGTTAATGATGATGTTCGGATGATATCGGGTTTATTAGATTCCCCGTGTGTGATACGCGATACAGTTTTAAATGATTTGTAATTGGTGAAAATAATAATATCAAGCTTATTTGTTCTCATTCTCAAAGGGCTTTAAATACTGTTATGAGTGCCGTTATTGTATATCTTTTAGACATATATATATTTAATATCCCCAATTGTTTTGTCAATACGTAGTTATTTTAATATTTCGATAAAATTGCGAAAAATTACATGTTATATTGTTAAACAGAACAGAGTATGTACAGTGTTTTGTTTTTTTTGTTCTTTTCTAATTGTATGATACTATAATTGCATGATAATTCTATGCTTGAGCAAGCGCGAGATTCATCAGCACTTCGATACAAGATCAAACTCCGTTACGTTGATTAATATAATGACGGTTAATTGTGAAGCACTTAACGAGTTTCCATTATAGCAAACTTCGATTATCCGAACTATGTTGTAACACACTGTCCGTAAATTATCGATGAAAATCGACAGGGCGTACGCGCGACAATGTGTTTCCGACTTATCATCGCGAAGCATCTACGTTTCTCCTCGTATTGTCAAAGAAAAATTATCGATTGCAAACCAACTGAAGAATCTGTGTCGTTAAAATTTGAGACCCGGTAAAATTAGTTTATAGATCACTTCATTTCTGTCCCGTGATCACGATCTTTGTCGATGACATTTAACTCTTCCGACCCACCCACGCTGTTCACGCGAAAAGAGATCTCTTTTTTCACTCTTTCTTGAAACTTCGCAGCTTCGCCAATCGCGGGAGAGATTTATTTCCGTGAGTTCCGCCGCGTCCC
Organism: Pseudomyrmex flavicornis; assembly: GCA_014825475.1. Lineage (NCBI taxonomy): Eukaryota > Metazoa > Arthropoda > Insecta > Hymenoptera > Formicidae > Pseudomyrmex > Pseudomyrmex flavicornis. Next base: position 7,632 of record QVNW01001284.1, on the reverse strand, counting down.
TTGTTATTACGCCACTGATCACCTACGCGAGATAGAGATGGCGGTTTGTCGTCGTCGTCGTCGTCGTCGTCGTCATCTTAGAAGGAAGACGAAGAAGATGCGGAAGGTGGACGGCGGAATGATAAACTACGGTGCCGAAGGTTATCGGAGTCGACACCCCGGGCACGTGTGATAGAAAAAGATAGATTGAAAAAAAAGTGAGAAAAGAAAGGGAGAGAAAAGAGCGAATTTGCGTCGTCGGAGTTGACGACGACGGCTCCGGGGATCGTCGTCGGTCGGGTGCTTGCAAATTGCGCCTTAAAGTGGTGGAAAATCGGCGAACGAGAGAGAGAGAGAGAGTGAGAGAACGCGCGCGCGGCGAAATAAGTGAACCGTCTGACATTTATGGTTCGTCTCGACGGGGTGTCTTCGATTCTAAGTGCGAGGGTATTTTAGCGGTACGTTTAAACGCACGAGGAGAAGTGACGACAAGCGAGTTCTCTGTGTATCGCATAAAAGCTTCGCGGAAAGTTAGTTTTATATACGTTGTTGTTATTGTCTCATTTACAGAAGAGTAATTATCTAAAAATACATATGACATTTTGTGTACCTTGCAATATGTTTACGCGAGGTTGACATTTTTAAGCTGTTTATCGTTAAATTCAGGATTTCTAATTACTCTGTTTTTTTTTGTCGTTGTTGTGTTTATCTTGCTTCGAAATATTTAACACAATACGGAAGTAATTTGAGAGGATAAATTTTACAGTAAAAACCAAACTCCGTAGTTTCGCCACATTTGTATTTGCCGACCGCAAAGCCATCGTCGACATAACATTATACGACTAAAGTTTACACTCTGGTAGAGAGTTAATTTGCAATATTTGAGCCCCGTTATAATTCATATGACCGGATGGTATCGCATATCTCGCCGTGGCATTCGCGTTGTTTGGAATTTCAAACGCAGAGCACTTCTCTATTACAATACCGTAGCCGGGATCGATTATACACGAGAGAGAGAGAAAGAGAGAGAGTCTGTGTGTGTGTGTGTGTGTATATCTGTCTGTCTGGGATCTTGATTTCCTGAGTCAGGGGAATATTTCCATGTCATTGTGAAGAGAAGAGGGAACACCATAGTCGGATCGCGCTCTATGAATCGTACAAATTGTACGAATGATTCGTGTTTCCTATTCAGGCATAAAGAATCTTGCAGTGGCTTTCTCTTTTCTTGAAAAGCGCTGCACATGGAAATGATTGCGATAAAATCGAAAGGAGTGACGATAAGTCGGCGAGCATAAAAAAGCCGAAGAACCGCCGATAAATTTTGCCTAGACAGAGGCAAATCGCCGTATGAAATGGTAATTTCGGTCGCCATTGTAGAAAGACCGAAGGGATAGTTGATAAATCGCGACGGCACCGCCACCCTCAAAGCAAGACCGGATAGGGACGAAGAGGTGAGGTAATCGTTGGCAGTTTCGAATCCGTCCAAAATATCGCGCTCCTCCGATTTCTGGTCAGAATATCGAGGACAAAGAGATAGAACTGTCCCTACAGAAATTCCGTCATCTTTTATAAGTGCTATAAATTTATTCAAGAGAAAAAATTTCCCGTGACACTTTTAACACGTAAGAGTTTTATCATTTTTGCTACAATTTTTCTCAAAACATCTTTTGCAATTTAATCCTTAAAAGTCTGTCTATATTTTATTTGTTAAATTTTCCGTACAAATCTCACGAACAACTTGATTTCTGGACCAAAAAATTTCCGCGCTAGAAAGTCATTTGTTCGTGATCTAATTTGCAAAATTAAAGACGATTGTTCCAAGGTGGTCGTATTTCGTTTGTAAAACTACATAAGAAACTTAAGTTACAGAAGAGAGAAAGACTTCGTAAATCATCCACTTTCTCTTTCTCTCTTTCTCGTTCTTTTGCAATTTCTTTCTCTTTCTTTACGTTCACAAGGTTTCTCTCCCCATGGACGATAATTTATACTGGTAGCTCACGTCTTGCGCGAGAAAACGCGTAACTCGAGAGATATGTGGCGTATCTTCGCATCTTATCTTCGCGAGTGCAACGAAAGAGAACGGCAGAGAGACATCCCGAAAACGAAAATAGCTCTTGAAACACTGCCGTTCTTTGATATCGCGAGCGCGCGCTCTTACACACGTTTCTCCCAAATAAATGCGCTCGTGCGAAAAGTTACCCGGCGACATCGCGTTCTCGTCTCGAACAAAATGAGAAAGAAATAGCGTGAGTTAGTTAATTAATTCCGATAGCGCCAGTCGCACATTTATTCTTATGTGATTACAAGCAATACGATGAAAATTAAAGACAAATTAAATTTATTTTTTTATTAAAACGCGTCAAGTAGCTGATTACATACTTTACGTACGCACACGAAAGTGTCTTTTCCTTAGATTTTGTATCGCTGTTGGGAGTTGCGTGAACGGTGTATATATCGATTAGGAATAAGTCTGAAACTACAATAGCCGTTGTTATCATCTCGCTGTGTGACCGATTGATTATTTAAAGCGTAGGTGGATTAATTAACTGGCTACGGGGCGGATAGGGCTTCGAGGCACAGTCGCTGCCACAAAGGGTTTCCCGCGCGCCGAAGTATCGTAATACCGTTAGCGCGCATGTCGCTAACTTTCGTTCGACAAATATTTGTTCGGTCAACGCGCAGCAACAAAAGTTAGCTTGGAAATGAGGCGACAGGGGCAATCTGACAGTCGTGTGTTTGGTTAAGAGATGAAAAATACGGGACACACCCGCAGTAGGAATTGCACAATTGCGCTCTATGTGCGCGATATATTTTATTATCAATAGAAAAAGAGAATTTCTCTTTTTCTGCGGCACAAACATTTTATTTTCTCTGGAGTGGAATTTCGTATTTTTCAGAAAATCTGATGAGATTACGCGAAAACAAATATTTTATTTAATCCACTCTTATTATTACACGAGTTCTCCTCTACGTTATTTGATTACAATTAGTCGGCTTCGGAGAAAGCGGAGTAGAATAAATATTGAAGAGAACGCGCGCGTGCGCAGAGATCTTCCGGGGCAAATTATAATTTGCAGGCACGTAAATCTCTCGCTGAAGCGACGCAAGTGGGACGAGGGAGAGGCGGCGGTAAGGAGCTTTATTTGCGGAAAGAAATGAGTAGACTCTTCGTCGGTGCGTGTTTGCCAGAGAAAAGAGAAAGAGAGAGCATACCGCTCTTCTGCGGTATTCTCAAATATTTATAAGTTCTGCGGATTGGCGGAACGCATCTCGTTTGAGAGAGGAGACACACGTCGCGCGCGCATACATACGCGCACAATAACTCGCGTCGGAAAAACCTCACTCGTGACTTTTCCACTATTTTTTTGCCGTTATTATTAGTCGTGCGGCGAGAAAATTGCGTTCTCGCGTGCATACGCAATTATAGTTATACGGGCGTGTGTACAGTTTCGGAGGGTCCGTTAAAACTTGGGAAAAGGCCCGCGTGCGATATCATTAAAAATTCCAGGATAAACACATTCTTCGGCGAATGCACGCGATGAGTTTATTTTATCACCTCCCACCGTCCAATGTTTAATTCTAGAGATTACGTAGGGTACGTGTATATTATCACAGCGGTTGTTATCCTTTGCCCTGGCGCTAAGTTTCACGGTCCTTACGGCTGAACGTATACATATCCTCCGCTCGGCTTACCAGAGTTAAGGTTTGCTACGTACATGATGTAGAACGTTCAGCCCTTGGAATATATTGCGTTAACTCTTAAATGAATCTTTGCTTAAGAGTCGGATTATACGTATAAAATACGATTACGCATACAATATATTTTCTGGAAGAAAACCGTGGAAAATCGAGAGAAAGAGAGAGAGAGAGAAAGTAAAAGTTAGTATTTGTTGAAGATATTGATGTCGCTATACAAAATTGACATTTTCAAAAACTTGCCAGTTCTATTTGCGATGGTGACAGTTGCATAGTTTTTGATGAACGACATCAGTGATTCCGTCGAAGTTTAGAGAAATCACACAAATAAAAAGATTTGCTAACTACAAATCCGTAATACCCTACTTTTAAAAAACTTTCCCCTTTAATCACAAAATCGTATAATTTTCTCGAAGAGCTGTGCAGTTCTTGATAACTTTTATCGTTCCGATCTTTAACTAATTTTAATTAGAAAGAAAGAATTCGCAGATTCGACTTTTCCGCCCTTCTGGTAATATTGTTCGCGGTGATTACTTTGAAAAAAAACAAAAAAAAAACAAATCACAAGGAAATGATCGAGAGATCTTTACACGTTCAAGATGCAAACCGCGAGTGTCTGATACTTTTATTTAAATTAAACATTGATGTTCAAATTAAAACAGAAATACTTGAACTTCAGAGCTAAAACAAAAAACTCGTGTAATTATTGGCAACTGTGAAAATTGCAAACCACCGTTTACCGCACAAACATTTGTCGTACCTGTGTGACGTAACCTACAATATAATTACTTTAAAAACGCAATGTAATCAAAGCCACGTTTTAAAATGTTCCGCAACCGACGGCCTGGGGACACGACATGTTTGTATCGTTTCGGCGCGGTCGGGCCCTACCACAAACGCGAAATGTTCGTATTTTCATTGTATTTTTTATATCTATGCAGAACGCGAGATTGCGAAATGAATTCGGCGTCGAGCGTGTCGGTCGACATCGCGCGAGATATATCAACGAGGTATCTTAGATATTTATGACGACCGGCGGTTACATAGCGGCGGTCGCAACAGACGCCCCCGCGAGGTTGTGAGATACATAAGGACTCTCGCGTTACATAGTGCCGCGGTGCACGACATATGCCGTGACGTTTGGCCTCCCCCGCCGAGAGAGCGACCAACCCCACGTTTCGGCGTTTTCTCTCTTTCTCGCGCTCTTCTCTCAGGCCGCTCCCTGTCTCTTCCATCTATCTATCTATCTCTCTCTCCCTCTTTCCGAATTTAATGGTGGAAAATTCAGCCAGCCAAAGTCAATAAGTTGTCCCCCCTACGAGTTCTCTACGGGGCCCCATTCGCACCGCCTGCGCTCGCTATGTAGCTTGTCCTCGCTCGAGCGCAATGGCGTAGCCTTCTCCCAGAAAACACATGTGGAGATATCATTTATATTTAAATTTCCTCTTGCACGTCACGTCTCTGTTCTTCAATGACGTTGCACGGATATGAGTGTAAAGATTATTATCGAGACAAAGAGAATAGCGAGTCTCTCTCTCTCTACTGATTTAGAATATTTTAGTTTTCGTTTTCTTTTCTCTTAAGTCTTTCTACAGTGTTTTTTAAGAAAAAAACTGACATGAGAGATAAGAGATTGTTATTTGATGGGAAATAATATATGAATCTGAGACATATCGTGTATTATATGATTGATTTGAAAAACTTGCTACCGCGAAAAAAGGAGAAACGATATATATAAATTACACTTCGATGATGATCTGCGGTGTTTCGTCGCGGTTTCGATAACAGCTGGAGTTATTGACGGCATTACTGGCACATGACGACGGTGTTTCTTTTTTTTTTTTTTGTTTGTTTTGTTTTGTTTTGCAATGAAGCGCGTCGTCTTCTACGCCAGTGCGTTGAGTACGCGCGCGTGGCGAAGAACCGAGGGAAGACTGAAAGCAATTTGTACCCCTCCTCTCCTTCCCCCCAAATACAGGCTTTACGTTTCGTTTCGGACGTTTATATTGTGCAATATATCGAGAACAAGAGAATAGGCCTGCGCTTGGCTGCGCTCTGAATTGCCTCGGGAGAACGCGGTTTCGCGTGGAAAATGTAACGTTGGAGAAGTCCTTCTTTCTATCTTGTCTCTTCGTCTTTCTTACGAAAAAGATCGGGGACGTTGCCTAGTATTCTTATCGTCAAGAGGGGGAAGCACCTTGAAAAGGATTCAGAAAATTCCTCTTGCGACAAAGAGCAGACCGAGAGAGCTCGGGCGCCGGCGCTTTGTCCCGCCCGGTTTCTTTTCACGATACACTTATTTATTCATAAGGGCCTAAGAATTTCTTTGCGCAGAAAATCATTCTTAAATCTCGACATCAATTCGCCTTGCAAATTTCCGTGATCTAGTACGCCTCTTGTTATGATGCAAATGTGAGAAAAAGAAAATGTTTTTTGCCGTGAAGAAAATATTTTGCGTCTTCAACGCAAAAATTGTATTACACATACGCTCTATTATTTTGATCAATCACATTTGATTAATCTTAAACCGAGAAATTTTCTTACGTGCAAAAAATGTACGTGCAATCGTTTTTCAACGTGCAAAAATATGTTCGAGAAAACTTTTTTTTGTTTTTTTTTTGTTTTGACTGTCTCTTTTCCCGGAAGAGAATAGCCGACGAAATCGAATCTAGAAGTCGGTATGGTTTACGATCTGCGTACAAGCTCTCCGAGTTATCTCGCGTGTGGCTCGTAGAGAGAGAAACAGAGAGAAACATTCTATGTTTTCCTTTTCATCTTCTAAAAATAACGGGATTGCACGCGAATCCCTTGCTTGTGGATTCGAAAATACCGTAGCACCGAGCGGTGACACCGCTTTCGTTTTGCCCGGCGTCATGCGCGCGCGATGAATATCGTCAGAATCTAGTCCCGTGCCAAAATCAAGCCCCTCGTTTCCACGTACTCATTTCTAACAATTCCGAACTGTTCCGAATCAGGAGCCATTTCCAAGGAATCCGCGAGCGATCGTTTGCAGCCGACGCGTTTTAATTGAAACGTCCGAAATACACAGTCCGCTCATTATGACAGTTAATGCGCCTGAAACCTGATTCTCTTCCCACACAAAGAGATGAATATTAAGTTCTTCTTCAATCAGTTCAATTTTTCATCTGACCTCAATTCAGAGAATTCAATTTTTGTCAAAAAAAGTCGTGGGATCACGTTCGAAACGGAGAAAGGAGAATTAAGTGCGCGTATCGCACGTGTAAAATTTCCGAGAACAAAGTAAACGCGTGCGGACGAAGCGGAAGCGACAGGATGACGTTTTTAATGCAATCGTGTCGCCGGTGAAGCGGCTCTCGAAACCTTTTGTGCTGCCGACGCACAGTTTTATGCGAGCGTGTGCCGCGCGGACCCCGCGCGTTTATAAGGTCGCCAAAGTGCAAGAGTTCACGAAGAGTAAATCACGTGGCATTAAGATTAACAACAGTGGGAGTTATCAGCCACCCCGGCGGCTGTGATATATTTAGCGCCCGCTTCATCGGCTAGCCGTTTATTATCACTTTACGACACTCTTTTTATTACTTCTGCTCGCCTTCTGCGATACGCTATTCTAGCGCAATTTCTCGCGTGCATTTGCTACGCGTAACCGCCGATCGTTGTACATTTTTTTTTTTTTTTTTTTTTTTTTTTTATTCAGTTACGAGTCGCGACTTTTTTCTGTGCAAAATGTGTGTTTTAATTCTCTCTCTCTCTCTCTCTCTCTTTTTCACCAATAAAACAACTTTTGAGTTTTTTTGTTTTTAACAAATGATAGTTAAAACAATATTTTCTACTTACATTTTCTTTATTTTTATTTTATAGTTTTTACTAGAAATATATGGAGGTTTTCTATTTGTTTATTTTCTTTTTCTGAAAAATACGATCATATTTCAGTGAGTGATGTAAACAAATGTGTCGTTTTGATGTGTATTGCATTTT